>BQNB010163279.1:0-14460 GCA_026074375.1 Tanacetum coccineum | reverse complement strand
TCTCTTACCCCCATTATATGTGCGTAAATCAGCACTTTCGACCCTCAAAACAACATCCAAAGAACTTTAAGTCAATACTTACGTTTAAACCAATCAGCCAAAACATTATTTCAAAACAACGTTTAGGGACAAAATAGGACAACAACAATCAATAACAGTAACGGATAAAGGATCAGAGGAGAAAACTTATTAGCCAATTTGTGATAATTAGATCAGATATTAAACCGATTGAAACAAACCCTAAAAACGACACAAACGCTAAAAATCAAGATTTAAAAATAAACCTTGATAAACCATGGATTTAGGGACGAAAATAGGACAAGAACAATCAGTAGTAATAAAGATCTAATGATTAGATGAGATGAACATGCCGGCTAAGGTTTCTCCTAATTCGCCCACTTGCTGACTTTAGTTTCTACAATCAATCTATGTTTTTGTTTAGAATTATGATTTATCACATTAGACTTGCTTTTTCTCACCATTTAAAGCTCTAAAGTGTGTTGTTAACTATCTTGAGATATTGAGGCATAACTTCTATTGGTGTGGTTCGGTACAATCAAATTGGCGGTTTGATACAATATAATAAGTTGGCTTGTGTTGCTTGGAAAAAGGTATGTTCTCATTCTACTTGTGAGGGACTTGGTATTGGTAGTATTCAAGTCGCAAACCTTGCTTTGTTAGCAAAATAGTAGTGGCGTTTTCACAAAGAAACATGATAATATGGCCCTATCATCTTCACTTTTCTTTTATGACTCCTAATGGTGGCATTTATTTAAACCCCTATAACATGTGTCTAAAAAATACAGACCTTGAAAGTTATTATTGATTAATTATTATCCTAATTCCCAACATAAAGTTAACATTTCTCTTTTGTCGCGTCATTGGGAACCGGGTCCTTCTCTTTTTTTTTCTTGTTTTTTTTTTTTTTTTTTTTTTTTTATTTTTTTATTTTTTTTTTTTTTTCCTTTCAAGTGTCATTTTGGAGTGACCTTTTTGGAAAAATTTTACTTCTAGGATCCCTTGTTTCCTCGATGTGTTCTCGCTTGAGCTTTAAAAAATGTGAAGTAAGTGACAGACGTAATCACTAATTCATGGGCTAAATTCTAGTACATGAAGTGGCGACGGCCCATTCGAGGGGGCCGCGAACAAACACTGTATTTGGTCATGTCTTTCATACACCCAAGACGTAGTCTCAAAATGATTCTCCAATGATTGGGCTATGTAATTTAACGCCTCCAACTGCCTACTTGTCTTTCGGTCTTGAGACTTAAATTGACGATTCAATTTTGAAGCTGAAATAAAAAATAACACTAGATGGATATAAATATTATTCCCATAAAATTAAATATGCACTCTTGGCGGTTAGGGCTCGATATTTCCTACTCGTCTGCATACCCTAGATGATTAGTGGGTTCATCATCAATCAAAAAGATGTCAGGCGTGTGATGAGGACTTATGAATCGAACCAACATCTCTGTTGGGTTGCTTTTGCTGCTTCTCTATGGAGAAAATTGCTTATGGGTGCGGAATTTGATTACTATCCGTAAGCAATTTCAATACCTCTAATCGAGTGGGGAACATCGAATAGTCTTACTACCCTATGAATTTTTGTTTTTGTTGGGTGGTCCATATATTCGAATGGATTTATTTGGAGTTTTAGCTAGGAACCGGGTTTGTTTTGACTTGAGCTCCTAGTAAAGGACACTCTTGAGAAGAAATCAAGCCTTCCTCTACCACTCATAGGATCAAAAAAAGTCGCATCCCTGATGATGATCGGAGATCCAAATTTGGCTTATAAGAACTTGTTATAACCTTCCTCTATCATCTTGTTAGAGTTTTTTATATTTATGTTACTCATTCCGCCTATTCAAAAAAATAAATGTCGTCTAAGATTTCTAAACTAAAAGGAAGGCTACAGTAGACAACATCCTTAGTGGCATTTAACAATTAAGTATTAATTGTTGTAAGTTTTGGACGACTCGTTTATAAGAGAGAATTTGGCAGGGCTACAGGTTACGGTCTTATGAAGGACCTTAAATCGTTGGCGTGGAGGTCTGCAAACACAGCTCAGTTCTACATTGAAAAGTTAGAGTTTTTGGAAACAGAAAGTTATACATTTTAGGAACACGCAATACTCAGTTCGTTGTGTGACCTGTTACTGGTTTCTTGTGAAATTAAGCCTTCGCTTTTATGCAGTATGTTATTTAAAGAGCAAATCTGGGCGAAGAATTTAATATACATATATGAGCACTCCACGCCTACGAATGTGTCGATTTGAATGATTCATATTTCACGGATTCAAATTTGGTTAGGATGCACGGAAACTCTACCGAGATGCCGTATGACGTTTCTGAAACGCGGGGAAACAAGGAAATGCGGGGAAACGCCGGGGAAACGTTTCTAAAATTGTGGTACGCGGATCTTTATATGGGAAACGTTTGGGGAAACGTTTCCGGCCCAAAAACTCACGTTTCCCTATGGCCCATTAATTAAAAGTCTTTTATTTTTATAACCTACGTGATTAAAACCCTCCAGAACTCAAAAGTCACGGCTCTTCATCTTGTCAAACCCTCCAGAACTTGTAAACCCATTCTGTAGTCGACCTACAATCAACAGGTGAGTAAAATACAATCATCAATTCTTTATTGTCTATGGTATTGTCATTCGTATGATGTTTATCTTTTATAGAATTATCAATGATGGAAACAATAAGGCTTGATCTTTTCTGTTTTCCTTTAAAAGAGATGTAAGCTATAGCTTGATAATGAAATGATAATGACATTTGATGATTTGAACAACTAGGACTAGACCTGTGATATATCAGAATTCAAAAGCAAACCAATTATAACCTTGGCTACTGTTGTGACTAATAATTGTGTAGCATGACTAATATCAGAAGCAAACCAATTATAACCTTGGTTAGTGTTGTATAAGCTTCTAATTTGTGTAGCATGACTAATAATTCTGTGTTTTAGGTTTCTTATTTGTGTAAGCATGACTTCAAATCCTGATACAAGTAGTTGATGTTTTTTTTTTACTTAAATGTTTTTTGGGAAGACAATTTGATGTTTAAGAGTTTTTAATTGATGATTGTGAGTAATATTTGTTTGGATTTTTGAATTTTTTGTAATATTTTTTTGATGACAATTTGCCATATACTAAAATATTATAAAACACATAGACGTTTTCCCGCCGTACCCGTTTCTTGAATTTTAGGATGCCGTTTCCCGGTACTCGTACCCGTCCCCGTCCCCGTTTCCGTTTCCGTCCCCGTGCAACTTAGATTATAACACTCTTAACTCTTTCTATACTCTTTTCTTGTTCCTCGCTAGGATCCTTAATTCTATTTCCTGATAGAAAAAACGTAATTAGAAAATATAAGTTTATTACCATGTGCGTTTATAATCAATTCAGTATATATCTTCAAGGTTTTGGTGGACAAAAGTTGCTACCGACAATCGACTTGCAATTAGCTAAAAATAGTAGATACTTAAAAGTATATGTTATAATTAATATACATATAGTTATATAC
This sequence comes from Tanacetum coccineum, assembly GCA_026074375.1. Taxonomy (NCBI): domain Eukaryota; kingdom Viridiplantae; phylum Streptophyta; class Magnoliopsida; order Asterales; family Asteraceae; genus Tanacetum; species Tanacetum coccineum. The sequence goes on along the minus strand of BQNB010163279.1, from coordinate 10,928 downwards.
TATATGTTCACTCCTTGCAGATCTTAGCTGTAAAAGCCAAGAAACATTATTCATCCGTGTAGTATGATATCTGAATCACACTTTAATGTCGATGGATCAGTTCTTACAGATTTTTTTTTAATGGCCTTTCAGTAGAACTTTTTTTGAGATTTTTTTTTGTTTCACCGTCTGAAAAGAAATCACATGTGATTTTACGGAATCACATGTGATTTTTGATACAAATCACATGTAGATTTTTCAGACGTGAGTGAAAATAAAAATTCGGAAAAAAGTTTGTCGAAGATATATAGAGTGCACTCTTTAGAAAGATTAAAAAAATTACTCGTCGAGATACTTTCGGACAACTTTTTTCCCGATTTTTTTAATCATCGTATGAAAAAATCTATTTTTTTTTTTTTGCCATGTGAATTTGTGTACATAATCACATGTGATTTCATGTAAATCACGTGTGAATTTTTTAAGTCGGTTACTGAAAAAAAATAAATAAAAAGTCGTGTTAGAAAAGTATATAGGACGTGCCCCTTTATAAAAAGATATAAAAAAATATCGTCGCGGATACTTTCGACGATCTTTTTTTCCATTTTTTTAAATCACGTTTTTGAAAAATACATGTGATTTGTATCACAATCACATGTGATTTCTTTTAAAATCTAAATGTGATTTTTGTCAGACGTGATTTTGAAAAAAAAAAAAAATTAAGTTCGTCAAAAGTTTATAAAAGTGCACCCTCTATAGAAGATAATAAATCTCGTCGCGATTAGTGTATTTTGGTCGTTTAACGATTTATAGTTTGCTAGATATTTGAGTTATTAATAAGAATAGGAGGAAAATGAGTTTTTTTATTAGATGAAATATGAGTGGTTAGGAATTCACCTCATTTGTTCTTTAAGATGACCATGTTCTTATGATCTCACCTATCGGCTTTATATCTTCAAGGTTTTGGTGGACAAAATTTGCTACCGACAATCGACTTGCAATTAGCTAAAAATAGTAGATACTTAAAAGTATATGTTATACTGTAATTAATATACATATAGTTATATACTATATGTTCACTCCTTGCAGATCTTAGCTGTAAAAGCCAAGAAACATTATTCATCCGTGTAGTATGATATCTGAATCACACTTTAATGTCGATGGATCAGTTCTTACAGATTTTTTTTAATGGCGGCGATGGAGTTCTTACGGACATTTAAATGTAGGGGTGAGCAAAAGAAACCGAAAAAACCGAAAACCGAAAAAACCGAATCGAAAAAACCAACCGAAACTAGAAACCGATGGTTCGGTTTTTAATTTTTCAAAAACCAAAAAATTTCGGTTCGGTTTTGGTTTTTGTCCAAAAACCGAACCGAACCGAACCAAACCAATTTTATAATAATATATAATTAATGTAATATAAATAAATAAATAATAAATCAAAATTTTAAATTTATATTTATTTTATAGATGAAATTATAGTATATGTATTATGTTAATGTTTATATATGTGTTTGTCGTGTACGTGTGTTTACTTGACAATATCGTTACATATATGACAATGATCATACTATGTGTATTTTCACATCCACGTGTGTTTCTCTCATTTATATGTGTATAATTGTATAATTTTGTGTAAACATTATTAGGCTAATATTGACAAAAATTTTTTTATAAAAATAACCAATTTTCTATGTAAAACAAGTTTATTAATATAAATTAGCCATAACCAAATATAAATGGTTTGAAACCGAAAAAAAGGAAAAATCGAACCGCAAAAACCGAGAAACCGAAAAAACCGAACCGCCAAAAACAGAGCGGTTTTGATTTTTAGTTTTATAAAAACCGAATATTTCGGTTCGGTTTCGGTTTTAGCCAAAAACCGACCCAAACCGAACCGTGCACACCCCTATTTAAATGAATGTTCATCACCTACTTAAGAGAAATGAGAACTTGCTTGTTCTACTAGCATTTAACGAAGAAAACCATAATTTAAAAAGAATACGCAGCATTCATCATTTTCCTAATAACAGAATTGTGCTTTTTAGCGGCACTTTGCATTAGCAACTAGCAAGAAGCTAGAGCGAAAAAGGAACATTACGCAGTATTGGAACAAAATTCACTCTCGTAACAAGTCCAATTAGTCAAACCTAAAGTTACATATATAAATCTACTCGGAATTTATATATGAAAAAGAGTAATAGCTTAACAAGCGTGGTTGTGTCATTAGAACTTCAATTTAGACACGCTTTGTTGTATGTGTCGTTTGAGCTTCATCCGTCTCATGCAATTGTGGTTGACTGTCTTTTTAGATTGATTTGGAGGCATGCTTCTTTCCTTATGTTCGTATCATCGAGTTACTTGTTAGCTTTTTATATAGAAATTGCGCAGAAAAATTAGACTAAAAAGCTTAATTAACTAGCGTATCACTTTCAGGCTTGCAATTAGCCAAAATTAGTAGATTCTTACACGTAATATATGTTCATTCCTTGCAGATCTCAATTAGTTGTAAAAGCTTAGAAACATTATTCTTCTTTCCATGCTTACGAAAAACCAGTAATAGTCACATTACAGTCACATTTTAATATAGATTGGTCTCTTGTGGATACTTAGAAGAGCGTTCACCACGTTAAAAAAAACAAGACCTTACTTTTTTCAGCATCTACAGAAAATTTATCATAAATTAGCAAGAATATACAATATTAATCATTTTCCAACTTAATGAGTTGTGATTTATTAACGGCACACTGCATTTAGCAACTTGCAAGAAGCTAGAGTGAAAGAGGAACATTAGACTTTGTTGGAAAGGAACTCGGTCGGGTAACAAGTCCAATCAGTCAAATCTAAAGTTACACATTTTGAATTTAACTGAATCTCAGAAAAAAGAGAATGTCCTAACAAGTGTGATTGTGTCGTGTGAACTTCATTTTAGGTATCATCTATCTGTGGTGTCGTTTGAACTTCATCCGTCTCATGTGGTTGTGTTTGGGTGTCTTTTTAGGGGGTGTTTGTTTCGGCTTATATGTGGGCTTATGAGCTTATTTGATTTCGGCTTGTATTTCAAAAACCCAAATTTTCCAGCTTGTTGTGAGCTTATATAGGTTTATTACGACATAATAAACTTATATAAGCCCACAAGTCTCAAAATAAGCGCAACAATTAGGGATTATGAAATATAAGCCGAAATCAAATAAGCTCATAAGCCCACATATAAGACCAAACAAACACCCCCTTAGACTTGTTTGTAGGAATGTTTCTTCTTGGTGCTTATATCATTGAGCTACTTGTTAGTATTTACAAAAAAATGCCGCTTAAAAAAAACATAACAAGCGCTTTTAGGCTTTTCAGAATTCGAAGGGACCTCATTCAATTTGATATACCCAAGCAACCCAAAGTCCCAAAGAACAGAATGCACCGCATCTTCAAAGCGCTGTACCCATAACTTATATGTAAAATTAAGACCAGAAATTATCTTAAACAAACTTAAATTACCATACCCAAACGGGTAGGTTCACTTCAACAAACGACAACTCACAAGTTTAAGTTTTTTTCAAACATCTAGAAATTAAAAACAAACAACATGCAATGAAAATACTTTTTCTTCTTCCATCAATAAGATTTGTCGCCAAGGAAGTCATAAAAGGTGATTGAGCTCGTCTGAGAGTCCAACGGCAAGTTCAGGTTCAAATCCAAACTAGCACCTACGAATGACAGATTACTAGATGTTGTTGCTAACGCTTTGGATGTATTTCCAACTACATTCTCATCACCACTCGTAATCACCTCGCTACCTTGTCCTGCAAAACCCAGAATGTATATCACAATTAAAATTTAATATTAAATGTAGATTTTGATTATTATGTAAAATATTATGACACATGTCCAAGGACAGAATTGAAGAAAGTACAATACAAGAATTTAATAACTATTAATTATATTTAGTATGTTCTTATACTTGGTCATGTTGTATGTACATTATTCTATCATTTTTAGATTCATAAATTTTAGATGTTCAAAAGTGAAACTACCAGGTATAGGATAGGTGATCGTGGGACCAACAATCTGTGCAGAATTAACGATACCCTCGTTGTTCTGCACAGGTGAATTGGTCCCTACAGGATGATCAACAAAAGCAGTCACAGAGAAACGATATCTTCTATTACTCATCACATGACGACGCCAATGATCAAACATATATTCCCTCGTCACTGTCGCTGGTAGGAACTGAGCCAGTCGTGACCATCTGAACTTAGTATGTTGGTCTTCATAGTTCATCAGCTTCTGCCATCTTATTCTGCAGCTATCGCCTATATAAGTTTATGCATGCACACACATTAATACATATGTTGTGAATTGATTAACTAAAATATTTTAATGAATGGAAAGGTATAGTAATAAAAAGTTAACTGGATCTCCCAGGTATCTCGTCTGCTATCGATTTCCAAATAAACTGAAATCTACGAAAGCAAATCAATCTAACAAGCGTGCAATCCTCTGAAATAGTCCAACGACGTCGAACTACACCTCGTTGATTCACCCGTGGCTGACTGATTTCCACTCCTCCTTCTTCTGTTGGTGACTCATCATCGGAAATAATAATTATTTCCGGACTGCAGAAGTTAATATTTAGATTAGTTAACTTTTCATTATTTAAATTAATAAAGTCCTTTTAATGTTCTACATACTGAGTTGAGTCTTTTTCTTCTTCTGCTGCTGCTTCTTCTTCATTCTTCTCCGCAGCTGCTAACGCAAGAGTCTTCATGTTGATGTCATGAACATCAAGCACATCTACCATATTGCTGTAAGAAAATAAAATAAAAAATGTAACTTATACAGCTAAATACAAAGCGTAAAAAGTTAGTAATTAACTACTTAAAGGGTTTTTGGAAACTGAATCACCTTTGAGGAGAGGAATCCATTGTGAATGTATATTCTCTATTGTCTGGTAACCCTTTTATAGCAAAAACCAATAAGAGCAAGAAAAATGTGGCATGCAGCAGAAATTGTCATAGATAGTAAGAATATATCACATGTATTTTAACCCTTTGATGTGTGTTTTTTAAAATGATGATGTTTTCTACACTCCCAGAAAATAATACCTCCACCAGTTATAAAATCAACTTTCTTTTTTTGTCTTTATTTAACTGGCGGTGCATGGAGAGATTTTTAGTATGTCTGTATCATCTCACTACTTGGAAAAAAAATGTGATTTTTGTCAAAACTATTACTTCACACATTTGATGCATATGTGCTATAAAAGTATCATGTGACGTAATTGTTATATCATGTGATGTTAATCTTGTACATGTGATGTATATGTAATTGATCACATTCTTATCTGAAACGGGTTGGAGTACTATACACAGTTTGATCTTGATGTGGGTTCTTTACAAATGCTACATTTTTTTTGTGATATATGTATTTATTTTATGTTCAAATGTTTGAAATGACTAATTCAAATTTCAAGCTATTTAGATGTGAGCAAACCTTTGGCAACATAATCAGTACGTAGATATATATTCATATGTCAGTTTGAAAAAGTTAAGATAGAAATTAAGATTTAGTAGTATCTTATAAAAATACACAACTTTTTACAGAAAATTAAAAAAAAAAAAAGAAAGAAAATGTGGGATGTGTTTTTTAATTATATGATTAATACAACAACAAAAAAGTTGTCCAAAAAATATAAAATTCTTCACACCAAATTAGACGCAAATGATATGTATGAAGGTCTATAAAATTCCTGAAAACATACAAACTAAACTATATGTAATAACTTTGATATTCCGTGGTCGGAAGAAGATATAGATTATTTCTTATGTTTAGTTGAGTCATTTGTAAGTAGTTTGCCTATTTAACGGGCTGAGATATGGGATTCACCCACATCCATTATACTAAATCGTTTTTTAAGTAATAAAATTTACCGGAGAAACCTTTTAAAGAAAAGGCGCAAAATGAATAAAAATCGCTAACTATAATTTTAAAAACACTTTTTGTATGATGAAAGATGCATAAACATTTTTGCCTATCTTTTTTTCAATCACTTTTTTAATATTTCATTTTTTTAGTATCAAACAATTACTATTGATTTTTTATTCGAGCCTCCCATTTATTGTGAATTCTTTCGGTTTTTTGACAACTTTTTTCATATGCTTTTTAAAACAACTTTTTAATCTAAAAAGGGTAGGACAAGTTTTCAACTGTAAGATGAGGAGATCAACGGTTATGGCTCTATGGCATTTTTGTGGTTATTGTTAGTTTCCATTGAATTAGTCATATAGAAATGTGGTGTAAAAAGGGTATATTGGTCTTTATATTATAACATGAAATTAAATTCTACCGGCAGTTTTATGTATGCGACATTTATGGCTATTTCAAACAACTCCATTATAAAATCCTTTTTTTTAAGCGATTAATGATGAAGATAATGATCATCCTTGCGATTTCTTGTTCTCTAACATCTGATTTTTTGTCTTTCAACAAGGTGTTTGTGGGTTTAATTTTAGGTTTGCAGATTGACATGATTTTTTTTGTAGCTTCAATGATCAGTTTTGTTTTTTATTGATGCTTTTATTTTTGTATTCAGCTCCAACAAGAAGGTGATGATGATGTTGAAATGTTTAAATTATTCTAGCTCGACGATCCAAATTAATGAAGATGATGATCCAAAAACGGAGAAGATGCAAAACATATAATGAATTAATGAAGATGATGGATGTTGCTTATTCTAGCTCGGCGATCCAAATTCAATGATGATGCAAATTTGGTGATGACGATGCTCAAATGTTTATCAACGTGTAAGTTTATGTCATGCATCATAAGTTATACGATGCATCTATGCTCGGTATATGTTGCATCAATAAACTTGATGATGACGTGATTTTCGGGTTTTACAAAGTATTCCTTTTTTTTGTGTGGCGTTAGGGTTTTTAATTGACGGTTTGAAGGTCAGGATGATGAATAAAAATTAACTTGATGATGGTGTGAATGACGATGATGGATTATCATGTGTTTAAGTCTGTGTGCGAAGATGGATGATTGGATGATCGATGATGATATCTGTAACGTATTATGTGGATGATTGGGCATTAGTAATGATCACGATTGCACCATAATCATGATATTTGATTAGACGCGGTATCGATGGCGGCTAAATGATCGTTTTTTCTTACTACGGTGTTGTCTTTATGTTTGCATCAAGATGTGATTAGCAATCTCCTGTTTGGATGCATGCATTTGATGTTTTTTATAAAAAGAAACTTGCATCTTATTTTGGACGATGATAAGATGAATTAAGCTTGTTCATTTGTTTACTGTTTTATATTGTTGAAGGATCAAAATTATGATGCAAATTGATGTTTATGAGAGTAACTAAAATAATTTGCATATGGATTGCGAATCTATATTATCGTCATAATGGGAAAATAAAATATTTATATTAATAATCTTAAAAGTGGAAAAAATAGTCTCTTAAAATGATGCAGGGATAAGTTGAAGTGCAGAAAGACTTAATTACCCTTAAATGGTTGGACAAGTGGTATCTTACTTATTTTAGTTTAAGACTAGGTAGGCTATTTGGCCGTGCCATTAGAGCAATATTTGATGACTTAAAGATCGGATATATGCCAATGTGTGCAATGGCGTTATGAACCAAGAACTAAACACTCTAAGGTATTTATGATATCAAAACAGTAAAACACACAGAAAGTTAGTTCAGTTTACATTAGATAGAAGATAAGTACAAATTATACTTCTAATATCTGTTTGTATTAACAATACAACACTTATAGTTTAGGCATAAGCAAGAAGGAAGTTTGTTTTTGTGTTCCTAATTTTTTATTTTTTTTACATTCAGTTAATATATCATAAATGTATACAAATATTTCACCTTAATGAAAACAACCCACTCGTAAGCAATTAAGAATCTCAGCCAAATTGACAAAACATATTACAAATAGCTCATACAAAATAATTGTTAAAGACTTCATAATATGTATTTGCAAAGTAACCATGATCTTTAGAGCACTGGGAGTGGTGATGCCAAACTCAAAAAGAGGTGCAACGTCAGCAAAAGGGAGTTTGGCACCAGAAATGCTATGGCACCAGAATTCAGTGGTATAGGTTTGGCACCAGAATTCTGGTGCCATAGCATTTTTTTATTATTTTTTTTAAATAAACTTAAATTAAATTTTATTTAATTAAAACATAACATAAAACTTAAACATTACATAAAAATTAAACATTACATAGTCGTCGATTAGCCTTTGTTCCGCCTCTTCTCGTTCACGATATATGTATGTCCTCCTCCTCTTTGGACCATCACTCGAACCCCCGGCTTCTTGCTCACAAAAACCCACATAATGTTGATATGACTCATAATCCCGCATATATCGATCATAGTCGGGTTGAAAGATCGCATCATAATGATCGTATGTGTCGGTTGGGTCGAAATCGTTGAGATTATTTTGATCCATATTTGAAAGAAAAAAGAGAAGTATTGATGTAGAAGATGTATTGAAAGTGTGTGTGAAGTATGAAATAATAAGGGGGTATTTATAGGATTTTTAAAGGGGTAAAATTAAAGTTTTGGGGTTTTTTTTTTAAAAACCGCTCCCCCCAACGGTCCTCCAACGGATACTTTAAAAAAAATTAAGTTTTGCGTGGGCTGTTAGCCATGGCGCCATGCTGGGAGTGGTGCGCCATAGCCTTTTTTCGCGCCAAGGCTTGGTACCAGGCTAACAGCCGACCACTCCCTCCGCTCTTAACATATTCTCATGCCAAGTCACCAAAGCCGTCTCATGTTTTTCAGTGACCCTAGGCAATAACAACAAAGAGGCCCCATTATATATGTAAATTATAGAGAAGTTGCACATAAACTTATATTATATAGCTTATATATGTTTAATATTATACGTATATATATGCAAAACTAATAAAAAATGTGGCCTCGTTTAGGTGCAGACCCTGTGCGACTGCACCTCTTGCACACCCTTCCGAGACACCTCTGCAAGTCACATGCATTAGATAAGAAGTTGAATACGATAACAATCTTTAGAAAAAGGTTTAAATATATGTGTTGATAAACAAAATGCAATAAACACTGAAGAAAATAGCATGTTAGTTTTTAATCGTCCAAGTGAACAAACATGTAATTCGTAATCTAAAATAGTACTCCGATACTCCATACAAGATACAAGATATTGTCTCCATTATCAAAGATACAGAGATATGTGTCCATGTGACCATGTGAGTGAGTGTAGAACTCACAATTGCTCTAAGATAAAAATATTTATTTATTCGAGCAAAATGGAACAAATTCCTCTAGGTTACTCTGTCTACAGTGAAATGTGACAAACTTGTAGTTAATATTCAGCAAAGAATAACAAACATGCTAGTTACTATTCAGCAAAGAAAAATGAACACGGATGAAACAAATAAAAAGAAAAAGAAGTCATCTTTCTGACAACCCAAGAAAAAGAAGTCATCTTTCTGACAACCCAATTGTCTACCATTCTTCATTTCTTCTTCATGTCCCTTTTAACTACTGAAGCACCGTATCTAGCTTTTTATTTATTTATTATCTAAGATACAAATATACTTGCAATAAAAAATGTTATCATTACATTCACGAAAAATCAATAAGAGAACAGTAATTTTGTTATAAAATGGCTTCATATTATGTGCATTATGACATCATGTCAATGTTGTACATACTACTCATACATACTCATGAACAAAATTTGAAACAAAGATTACATAATATGACTCCGAGGTTGCATAATATAGAGCACACTTAAACATCGGAGAAAAACAATAGATTGCATCACAAGTTCACAACACATACAAATCTATATATACAGTCAACAAGAATAATGCAAATACACTACAAGAAAAACCACCTTTAGTGACAAAACAGATTTCGTCACTAACAATTTTAACTTTCGTCACTAAGTCTGTCAGTGACTAAAACTAGAGTCGTCACCAGTCGTCACTATAGCTCCGTCACTAAGTCGGCTAGAGACGAAACTAGAATTCGTCACAGATTAGTGACGAAAAAAGTGGTCACTTACGGGTTAGAGTGACGACTGCTACATAACCATGAGTGACGAATATTTCGTCACTATTTCCTCATTTTAGAGACCAAAATGGTCGTCACTACTAATGTCAATTATTGACGAAATAAGTGGTCACTCATGGATTAAATACCAACCACCTAAAACCATTAGTGACGAATATATGGTCAGTATTACTTGCATTTAGAGACCAAACTGGTCGTCACCAAAAATGCATGTTAAAAGACCAAAAAAGTCCCCACATTTACAAGATGTCAACTAAAAGTAGTACTCTTTCATCATAGTTTAGAAATGAAAATCCATAACATTGATCTCTTTAAACATAACATCCAATAGTGGATTCAAGAGTAACCCAAACATATCGTTATAAAGAGGATAAATTACAAACAATAGAGCGAAAAAAGCACACAAAGATAATGCACAAACATGTCGCATATAAGCAATATTTAGTCTATAATTCTGTAGTTTCTCATGCAGCAGTAGCCCACAATCTCTTTATCATCCAAAAGCTATTCACTTTCTCTTAGTTGATGGTGAAAAAGTCCTTGTGTTCTCTTCATATTGCTCCCTGAATAAAGATAATAAAAATTGTCATCAAATTAATGGTTGCATACAGGGGTAATTGTTTGAAGATAAGATCAGGGTAATTATTTTTTGCAGGAATCATGCAATATTATTTGAAACATGTGTTATGTGTGTATAGTGGAATTTTAACTAGCTTGACTTGATAGTGTCAAATATGCTAATATGTAACCTATAAAATTGTAGCATTTAGGTATTATGACTAAACAATGTCGTCATATTTAACTAGCTGTGTAAAAACAATGAAGGGAAGGATTCACACACTTTCTATGAGTAAAGGGTAGGTTGCACAGTGCA
>BQNB010163278.1:0-14460 GCA_026074375.1 Tanacetum coccineum | reverse complement strand
TTCGCAAACGCTTCCAAAAATCACACCAAACTTCACAATAGTGTTTAATCTAGCCTAATCTCCATTCACAACTAATCCATAACAAAACCACACCTAAGACTAACCTAATCCGTTCATTTCTATTGTTGCAACTCCCATCCAACTCTTATCTCACAAAGAACATATTATTTAACTAGTGAAACAAGGTAACATCATTATTTATAAAATCTTATTTATAATCTTTCAAAAATTAAAACACAACATGTGGATGTATGGATCTTGAACATATATGAAAGAACATAAGTAAACCACAAGAAAAGATCCAAGACACTTACAAGAATGAAAAACAAGTAGAGAAATCATAAGATCTAAACCCCAAAATACTAGATCTAGAAAAACCTCAAATAATAACTAAACCCTAATTTGTAAATCTTGGAGAAAACCCTTAAATCAAATGAAAACCTTCTTGGAATAACCTTGGATCTTAATAAAATAAAGTTTAGGATGTGTGAATATTAGTATAAATCAAAAGTATGGATTATGTGTGTGTTTGTGAGTGTTTCGTGGGTTAGGAGGAGACAAGAGAGAAAAGAAAATAATTTTTGCCAAATGAAATGAACTAAAAGAGATGTGTGTGTTTATAAGTGGGTATTTATAGGATAAGGGTTATGGTTTTAGTGTTACAAGTGACTCAAACACACCAAGAGTGTGTGTGTTGAGGGGTTCGGCGGAATAAGGTCAAGGAAGGGGGAAAAGAACAATTTTTTTTATCTTTGGCTTCAAGTTTAGCTTAAATGGCTTACTACTTTGGCTCCAAGTTTAGCTTAAATGGCTTACTATTGGAATAGTGGTCCAAAGGTCAACATGTGAAGTGTAAGAGCTATTGGCTTGTAGTAGAGAACAAAACAAACATGTCACTTTCTCTTCTTATGCATGCATGTGATGTTGTATTTAAAAAAAGATGCTCTTGAATTAATTTAGGACTTATGGTGCATTTGGTTTGGTTTAGGTGTCCAATATATAACAAGAGGGGATGGTGAATGAAATTTTTTGACTTATGAACATGATATGGACGATAACTAAAGTTTACACAAAAAGATTTCGAGTTTTCGAGGTTCCGATATGTCAAAAACGCGAAAAACGTAATTTAAACGTTAAAGCGTAAAAATAAATACCGAGAGTGATCGTAAACTACGACACACTTAGAAAAGATAAAATAACTCATATAATATCTAAACTAATCAAAATCTGAAGTCGGAACGTGTCCGATGATGTTTTTTCGATTTACGCGGGTTAACTTCCCGGTTAACTGCCAGATTCAAACGTAAAGGATAAAAGTCGAAAATAATTGCCGAAAAAGTTTAAAATATTGACCTAAAATTTTTGGGGTGTGACATTAGATCATCAACATACACGACAATTATGACATATTCTGGTCTAGATCTTTTGATAAAAATGCATGGGCAAATAAAATCGTTTTTATATCCTTCCTTTAATAAATATTCACTAAGGCGATTGTACCACACGCGCGCATACCGTTTCAACCCATACAAGGATTTATTTAATTTAATTGCATATTGTTCTCGAGAATTTGTTTTTCATGATTCAGGCACCTTAAACCCATCTGGGAGCTTCATGAAGATTTTCGTATCAAGTGAGCCATATAAATAGGCTATCACAACATCCATTAGATGTAATCTAGCCTTTCTTGTATTACCATATTTATCAGATATCGAAAAGTAGGTGCATCTACCACAAGAGAATATGTTTCTTCGTAATCTATACCTGGTCTTTGTGAAAATCTTTGTGCCATCATGTGCGCTTTATAACGCGTGATTTCATTTTTTTCATTTTGTTTTCGCACAAAGACCCATTATACCAACGGGTTAAACACCTTCAGGTGTATGGACTACCGGTACAAATACTTCCTGTTTCTCGAGGGATTTCAATTTTGCCTCAATTGCGTCTTTCTATTTTGGCCAATCATTTCTATTTTTACATTCCGGAACTGAATTTGATTCATGATCCTCACCATTTTCCATAACTTTTAGCGCTACATTATATGCAAAAGTATCATCGACTTTGATTTCATTTCGGTTCCATATCTTTCTAGACATGACATAATTTATTGAGATCTCTTCATTTTCAGGTACCCGAGGTTCCTCTTGAACCGTCAAGTCTGATGTCCTTATAGAGGACCCTTCCAGTGTTTCTTAAACCTCGACTTGACCATCTTGATTATATGATCCCTTTTTATTTCGAGGATTTCTTATCTTTGGAACCGACTGGTCTAACCACGCTTTAGGTGTGCCTTAGACTCATTAGCCATTTCTGAATGTTCTTTAGGAACATCAATTTTAATAGGAGCATTAGCAGCTGGTGTATGTGACTTGGTTACTCTTTTAAGGTCAGTAAATGCGTCTGGTAATTAATTTGCTAACCCTTGTAAATGAATTATCCTTTGAACTTCTTGTTCGTATTATTTTGTTCGAGGATCAAGATGAGATAATGATAATTCATTCCAATTTATTTCATTTCCCAGCTGTTTCTTTTCTCCCCCTAATGTTGGGAATACTGACTCATCAAAATGAAAATCAGCAAATTGAGCCGTAAATAAATCCCTCGTTGATGGCTCTAAATATCTAATTATAGATAGTGAGTCATACCCAACATATATTCCTATCCTTATTTAAGGTCCTATTTTTGTGTGTTGTGGTGGAGCAATTGGGACATATACATCACACCAAAAAATTCTTAGATGCGAAATATTTGGTTCCTGACCAAAAACCAACTATAATGGGGAGTAGGTATGGTGACTCGTTGGCATGATACAAATTAGTGTTGCTTCATGTAGAACAACGTGACCCCAAGCAGAAACTGGAAGTTTCACCTTAATAATCATGGGCCTTGTGATCATCTGAATCCGCTTGATAAGAGACTCATCGAGCCCATTTTGTGTATGAACATGAGTTACCGAATGTTCTACACTTATCCTAATAGACATACAATAGTCGTTAAATGTGTGGGATGCAAACTCACCAGCATTGTCCAAGTGTATTGTCTTTAAAGGAAAATCTGGAAAATGTGCTCACAATCTTATTAATTGGGCAAGTAATCTTGCAAACGCCATATAGCGAATTGACAATAACAACACATGTGATCATCTAGTTGATACATCAATTAAAACTATAAAGTATCTAAATGCTCTACAAGGTGGATGTATGGACCCACATATATTTGAGGAGGTGTCTTTTATACACTTTTTCGAGGTTATTTAACCCTTAAAATCATGCAAATATCCCCAAATATTATACTTAATCGTTTGTTTTTGATATTTTATCATTTGGGAAGAATTTGGAGGAAAAACATATGACGTGGGCTCAATTTGGGAAGAAACGGGACAAGAATGCAACTCTATAAGATTTTAATGAAGCTTTGGATTTACAGTGCGTGGAGACGGTGTCACAATCTTCTTTGACGCCGTCAATGATTGAAGGCGACGACGTCACAACATTTTGTGACGGCGTCAAGGTGGCGGACTTAAAGATGCCCATGGAATATTCTACGGGCTGACGACGTCGCGAAACCTAAGCGACAACGTCAGGATCTCAACATTATATATACAAACCCTATTTTTCATATTTTGGAAAGGAAAAACGTAGCAGCTATTGTGGTCGAATTTTAGGGTTTCTAAACCCTTTTGTACTCACTCATACTCTATGTTTAATTGAAGTCAAGTTCTTTTATCATTTTAATCATTTAATATGTCTATGTGTAGTTTGATTAATTGTTCTTCGCTTTCAATTAACATGTTTGGCTAACTTTAATTGTGTTTGCTTATGATTGAATGAAACCTAGTTGTTAGACATTTTATTATCGCTTCTTGTTAATGATGTGCGCGTTTGGCTTTAGTAAACTAGCTATAAATTGCTTAGCATAGACGTTTAGGGAAACGCGGCTAGGTTAGAGGATACCTGTGATTAGATCTTCATATCTAGATCACCTTTGGGTGGATTCCGAGTTAAGTGTTTAAATTAATAAATACTTACACATTACATTACGAGGGTGACGAGCAATAAAATCTGAGAAGACAACTAGGGAGTATTGCATGATTAGGTAAACACATTTGTTTGACCATACGAGTTTTTCTCATCCATTTACTTTTCTTGCATAATCGGAGTAGTTAAATCAACCCCTCTTAAAACTCGAGATTTACTTGCTTTCTAAAATAATATAAAAATAAAAAAATAATCTTCCTTCAACCTTTAGACCCTAGTGAACATACAATTCGAGCCTACCTAAACTATTCCCCTAGAGAACGATAATAACCCCCCGAGTCTTGCCTATACTACACTACAACAGTTAGGTACACTGCCTAGAAGAATTGTAAAACTTCTGCATTGCAACCCACCGCATCAATATCCCCTTGGATTCTTTCCAGAAAAGTTAGGGATTCATTCCCTATCTTGGCTGGTAATGGGCGTATGATTAATTTTCCTTATGAGCAAGCAACACATGTAATATTTTTAGCTTCTAGAACCTTATGGTTCCTCAATGGGTGTCCTTTTGAATTTTCTATTATCTTTCGCATCATTAATGATCCGGGATGGCCTAACCGGTCATGCCAAACGATAAAATATTCTCGGTCAATTAGTTTTTTATTTATGACCACATTTGTTTCAACAATATTAATCTTAGTGTAATACAAACCAGATGAAAGTGCGGGTAATTTTTTTAACACTTTCCTTTTACCCAAAATCATATTCGTAATATGGAAGTACTCATTATGTCCTTCATTTTTAGTCTCAATATGATATCCATTTCGACGAATATCTTTAAAACTAAATAAATTCCTTTGAGACATGAGGGAAAATGGTGCATTGTCAATTTTAAACATTGTACCTCTGGGTAATAATATATGTGCTTTTTCATAACCTTTTATTAGTTTTGCACTATGAGAAATAGTGCTAACATTTGATTCTTGTAGGTTTATGTGAGAGAAATATTTCTCTTTTTTGAGTATCGTGTGTGTGGTAGCACTATCCATTAGACATATGTCTTCATCAATAATAAGTTGTGCTACACGATCCATATTCTTCAAAATAAAACACATAATATAAGTAAAATGTTCAACGGAAAATTTTAAAAGAAAATAACATGTTTTATTAAGCCAAGTGCGTAATTGTAGATAAAGTCCATCTCATATGACAACATAGGAAAACTTAAAAGAAAATAAACATAACAAAACAAAACATGATCATCATCAACGTGAAGACGTTTTATTCTTGGCTTTATTGACATTCTTATTATCGGCTTTATAGATCACTCATTTATGAGGAAATCGCTAACATCCAAGTGAGTGGTATCATTTTGGTCTCCTGGAACACCGAGGTTGTCAACACCAAGGTTATCAATACCGAAGCTATCAATATCAAAGTTAACTTCGACCCCTTTTCCTTTGTTATTTTGGGATCTTTAGTAGATTTCCACCAAATGTTTGGGTGTGCAGAATGCACGAGCCCAATGATTAACACTACCACATCGGTAATATCCATTTTCTATGGCACCTTTTGCTTTTTCACCACCATCCTTTTGATCATCTTGCCTTTATCTTGCCACTTTTTGTGACCACTTGTATTCCCAGACTGGAAACCATGGATAATTACCTCGGCCAAATCCACGCCCTTGGCCATGACCACGTCTACGACCGCGTCCTCGTCCATGGTCTGATCCACAACCGCGACCTCCACTTTGATTATATGTTACCACATTTTCTTTAGAAAGTGGAGCAGATCCAGTTGGACGTGACTCATGATTTTTCATCAAAAGTTCGTTGTTTTGTTCAACCGCAAGTAAACATGAGATCAAATCACAATATTTTATAAACTCTCTTTCACGGTACCATTGTTCTAATATCAAATTAAAGACATGAAATGTAGAGAATGTTTCTCAAGCATTTCTTCATCAGTGACTTTTTCTCCACACAAAGTTAATTGGGAGGTAATTTTAAACATTGCCGAATTATAATCACTCACTGTTTTAAAATCCTAGAACCATAAATGAACCCATTCATAGCGGACTCTCGGCAAAATCACTATTTTTTAATGTTCATATATGTCTTTTAAATGATTCCAAAGGACCAGTGGGTCCTTAACAGTGAGATATTCAAATTTTAAATTCTCATGAAGGTAATGATGTAATAATATCATTGCCTTAGCCTTTTGTTCAACAATTGTTTCCTTTCCCGCTTGGATTGTATCACCAAGACCATTAGCAGCAAGGTATATCTCGGCATCCAAGACCCAAGACAATAGTTTTGTCCACTTATGTTCAAAGCAAAAATATACAAGTTTCGTAATATTCGACATGGCAAGCTATATTATCAAATATATCTGAGCTAACAAAATCATACAACTAGACATATTCAGTGCATAGACATAATGACATACATGATACGCAATAAACAATTAAGCAAGGCTTACAAATAAACACACAAAGAACAAACATGAGCTTAATATTTTATAACTTTGACAAAAGGCAGGCTTCATAGCATAACATATACATAGATATTACATATACAAAATTATCACAAAGGATGATTTCAACATACAATTATCTAGTGTATTAAGATTTTACAATTTAGTACGTAAAACATAACAATTTACTATTCATAATGATCAATGAGTTAAATTTTATAACTTACATACTATTAGAGTTTTACAGCAAGTAATCATATACAATTTTGTATTAACATTTTATTTTATATAAACTAAACAAATCACTATCATAACATAATAGATTAACAGTAAATAAAAGATGCAGTAAATTTCAATCTATTAATATATATTGCGTTTGTTAAAAATATCATTACACTACATAAAGCAAAAACCTATAATAGTTGATACATAAAGCACATCATATAGTTGCTCGAAATGTCATTAAAATTTTGTATTAAATATCATTGCACTACATACAGTTGATACATTGCAATTAGCATAAAGCACAACAATTAATTCTAAAACACAAACCTAACAGTTCATAAACATAAATGGACACATTCTTGTAGAACATAAGATTAACAAGAGATTGGCCCGTAAAGATAATCCATTTTAATGCCTTGTATTTAACACAATCATACTTAAAATATATATACATATTACAATAGGCATACAATCATACTTAAAAAACAACAGGTGTATAGTTTCTATTTTAGCAATCAAAATCCTGACAAACAACCAATCTACGTGTTATAATCAGACTCAAAAAATAATAAAACTTACGTTGTTCAAAGTAACTTAATTGTAGGTGTTGCCTCCTTAATGTAGTTGCTCCTCGAAAAACCACATCTGTAATAATGCTTCCATCATTGATAAAAGCCGCTAACTACAATCTGTTAGTTCGATTCTTTGTAAACACACAAATCGTCCTGCCTTCAAGATTAAGAGCCTCAACCAACCTATTCCAGTCATCGTCCGACAACTGATACGCATAAGTGCCAGGCTCCAATATCAACTCCTGACTGCGCACATGAGACATGGTCGACACTGCGTTTGCCTCGATAACTATCTCACCAAGCTCATTTAATGTCGGTAGGAATTCAACAGGCATTGTCTGTATGACAAGGATAAAACAAACATTTAAAAAGTGCATTCACAAAACTATTACTAACAAGATCATATAGTTTATGAATTGCAACATAAATTAGTTTATTTTTTAATACCTGATGTAGATGTGTGTAAGGCAAAACACGAGTCATGAACCTTGCAAATGTAGCCCTGTTTTCGCCATAACCTCCCACTTCCATACTGTTTCTATTATACCCAGTTACAGAGAAAAAGTCATCTCCTTCTTCAACAAAATGCAAGAGTGCAACAATTTCATTCAAGCTACGATTACAAAATTCTGTCCATTTTAATACTGTTAAGTACCAAAGCCCTTCATCCGATGTTTCTAATGTCACTTTGTATCGATACCCTTCTGAACTTATTATGTATATTACTCGGTTACCATTGAATGCTTCCTCATTGTAAACCTCTGGTATAACCTTCCAAAAAGTGTTAAATATATATTATATTATTTACTAAAAAGCACTCAACTTTATATAATTCTAACGTAAATATATAATTTAACTACCTGATCAGGATATGTGGTTTCATTCAGCCAAGTAACGAATTCGATAGGCATTTTCCTACAAAAAAAAGAAAAAGTTATAAAAATACCATAACTTTAAACTAGGCATTTTCCTAAAAAAAAGAAAAAGTTATAAAAATACCATATCTTTACACTAATAAACCTATGCACATAAACATATACTGCATCACACATTTTGATCATACTTACCTATTCTTCATTCCCTCTAAATCTAATAATCAATATGAACTCTTAGAAACTGAAAGACTATCGCCGCATATTATACGTTTGCAACATGATTACAATATCTTAAAGCACTTAAACCAAACTAAATTATTATGATATAATCACGCAAATTAAAATTATATAAAAAGACCATGTAAAACATAACACTTATACAACTACTCATAACTAAGTGAAGACACAAACAAAAGCGTCAAAAACAAACATACATAATTCCTAATCGTATTGCCATCACATGTATTGATCATAATAACTTAAAGCTTTTGTCATTCAAGTATTAACAAGTTTCTAAATAACATATTATCCATTATGATGAATACTAGTTATCTAATCACACACACAATCAATGAAAGAAACTTAGAGAGAGAAATTCTAGAGAAAGAAACAAAAGAGACAATATTAGATAAATGAAATGACCAACACCCTCTCCATGTGTGGAAAGGGCCTTTTATACTTACTTAGTGACGCCTAACCTAGGGCTTCCATGGGCTTTCTATTGGCTTTGGCCCTATTAGCTTACTAAGGTTCCAAATATTAACTACGAGCTATGATAACACTATATTGGTAGTGATCGAGTATTTTCTCGATTTCTAACAATCTTCCCCTAAGGGAGGTCACTCTAATTTACAAAATCTTAAGCTTAACATTATAAAAATGTCTTCAATCTTGCTTGTAGGTTTGACTCTTTATCTTTATCTTTATCTTGTGAAATACGTGTATCGATCTTTTGACTTTAGGCTTGAGCTTGTTCCTTTAGCTTGACTTGTATGTGGTCTTAAGCTTCTTTGAGATCACCAACCAAATCTAATCTCTTATCATCATCTTGTGATCTTTTGCCTTCTTGTGAACTTGTGACCTTTGGACCGACATGCTCATACCTATACTTTATCTTGAAAGCTTGAATAACCATATTTCTTGAAATTCTTTAACTTTAACATTTCGTCACTTTAAGAACGACGTGAAGTATCAGATTAGCGGAAGTCTTTTGAAACATGGTGCTTGAGCTTTCATAATATCTTTACATATGTCGGTCGGGTATGAGCATGTGGCTATGAATCTTTGACTCTGCTAGAACCAAGTACCTCCATGTTCATCTTTATTTGAATCTACAATAAAATAGTTAGCAATAAAATTGGTGGACGAATATGGCTTTGTCATTCGCCCATGTTTGGTTGGATTAACCTTCGGATCTGTGAGGACCCACCTGTGATCAGGTAGATTCAATTTAAGAAGAATCTCTTAGATAGGATTTCCAGCTTGCAGTATTGAATCTTTCTAGCACATACGTATTAGATTCATCATACTCAGATTGTTCTCATTATCAAAACGTCTCAAAGTAGTCAACATGATAAGAGTGAACCAGTAAGTTACTCTCTCACTGATTGAATCAAAAATTGATTTGAAAATCAATCAACGGGTCACTTGCTAAAGTGGTTTTGCAACACATCGAGCGTTTTACACATTTCAAAATTTGTCAATAGTCAATTCATAGTCTGGACCGAATCGATATCCAGTGTCACAAGTTTGATACATATAGGATCTTACAAGTCACGTACCACAGAGCTTGTTTGATGTTGGCTCTGGAAGGATTTCCATCGTCATTATGAATACTTTAGTATCACTCGGATGTTTTGGTAATATCACAAGGATAATGCCTAGGACTCTTAAGATATTACTTATTTTCATGGTATATGAATAACAAGTATGTTGAAATAGTGTTCTAGTGAGATTTATAGATGATCTCTTCATGGCTCTAGACTCGATAGTGCACTTTGGTTTTAGTAATCGGAGGCTGGAGCAGACTGCCACCTTTTTAATACCAACTAACTCGGAGTGAGAAAGTCGATAGAAATGTGTTTAATCTACAGAAATGAAACAAGAGTCTTTTGAGAGACCTTGAGTGGCTAGGGAGGGTTGTGCATTACATCACTAGGTCCATGATGATTATCTTCAATACCAGACAACAACTTAGTATTTCTGATAGCATATGTATTGACCCAGTTTCTGTCTAAGTGTAAGGAGGGCTTCTTTCTTTTCACCCTTTATCTTTACTTTTATTTTTCATTCTTCAACCCCTTCAATGCTTACCAAGACTTCATCACTAACACCTTGTTGGGCTTGTTTCAGTGTTAGCTCTGTCTTAGTCTACATTATCCCCTTTCTCACTTTTACTCCTTTTGTATAATACCTAAGGACTTCTATTCTATCTAATGGAATATCCCTGGGTAGATCCCTCTAATTCTGGTTGGATCATAGGACAAGTACCTAACCTTAACCACCTTATAACTTTATAAAATTAAGAACATGGTCGGTCTTTTGGTATTGCCACAGTTGCCATAAAAACCTTTTGAAAATTCAACCAAAGTACTTGTGATATAAATATCAAAAACATTGGTACCTCGATAGTTTTTACCTTTCAAAATTGCCCCCTTGCATATGTGCATCAAAATTCGAAAATGTTTTGCACATATAAGGAAGAAGCTACACTAGAGTCATTAAGATCACATTTATAAGCCTTATATTTTAATCACATTTTCTCCCCTTATCAAAAATGTCAAATCTCTTGATATTTTGGATGTCAATTGATTTAAAATTAAGCGTCTAGGGAGAAAAATGTTTCGATTATAAGATTAGCTTTATTAGGAACATTTTAATGCTCCCCCTCAGTTTATGAGGGATATTATATGGTGTTGAGTACGTTAATTTGAAAGATTTTGAATTTCTTGAAAATTCGTACTCAAGCACTATGTAAGCCTATTATTAGTCCTACACTACTTATATACATATTCACAAGATTTTATAATTATGAGAATATGACATGAATGAGTAGCACCAACAATGACAAAGTCGTATTGTTTGCTGCAGTAGTCTGAGGTCATTCCTGTATTCTCATCTACCAACGAACTTTTCTAAGCTCCTCATCAACCTTCTTTCCAGCAACCGTCGATCAATATCTTTCACCATGATGTGAGACCGTTTCTTGTCTAAGTTACTCCATCTCCTCCTTAGCATGGCTTTGTTATACCTCATCCTCAAATTGTTTGCCATGTCATGAAGAGTATCCTGAACTGATTGGAGTGTACCATCACTGAACTTATGGAGCTCATCAGAATGCATCAATCTCTTTCTGTTAAGCTTGTCTTCATAAATGACTCCTTGAGGATCTGAGAGAGTGGTATATGGTGCTCTTTGAGAGAGGTCTTCATCATGTGTTCTTGTCTTGGATATGCTGAGCTTCTTTTAGTAGCTTTCAACGCCCAGTTGAAGGTCTTCTACTCTCTTCTGAATGACAATACGTCTTGTAAACATACGTAATGCCACAGCCAAGTCGACAATGACATCACTGTTGAGATTGAAGAGCTTATTTGGAACAACGAGAAGCAGCATGTCCTCGATGTCATTCAAATGAAGTCTTGGAAAGTCACCTTTTATGAACTTGTATAATTGATGATCTGCTCTTTTAACTTTAATCTCCTCCAAATGACCATAACCATACCACTTGTTAACTTTGACATTGGTCACTGCCAGAATTCTCTTGGTAGAGTATACATCATGTTTGGACACCCTGTTGGTTGCATATCCGTATAAACTTTGTCGTTTGGGTCCCTAATGAGAAGTACCTAAAGCAACATGCTTGTCATAAGCTACCTTTATAGGACTCCATAACGTGGGGACCATATCTTTAATGCCCTTTAATTCATAGTTAGCAGCCTTTGTCTTGTTTATTGAAGTTGTATATTTTCTGTCGGTGCTTTTTTCTCTCAGATATTCGAGATCATAGTTGAAGAAGTACCGAGCAATGACAAATTGACGACCTCGAGATTCAACTAAAGGTAGAGGTTTGCTTAAGTCAAATGGACATCGATCTCCTTTAAGGTTATTCCAGTCCAGTTGATCATTTAGTGCCTTGTAACATTCTTCCATGTTGTATTCGAGTTCCACATAACTTTTGCATGTGCCTTTAAGAAGATTATAAACCGGTCCTTCCAGGTCAACTTTAGTCAAATTAGTGATCTGCAGGTTGTTCATGGCAAATACAAAGAAGTCGATAGGAGTGCTCATTAACTCGTTGAAGGTAAGAGACGGTTTTCCTACTTTTGCTAGATTACAGACCCAGTTCTGCGTTGGTCCATTATTAACTGATTTACCTATGTTCCATTGAGGATCAAGAGTGGGAGGTCTTTTAGGTTTCTTGAACTAGTCATTCTTTGAAGCAGCCTCAACATTGGGTTGTTCATTATTAGTACCCATGTCATCTCCTTGATTCTATGGCGTCTCTGTAGCTTCAGCTTCATAAACTTTAGAGGAACCATTTGATTTTGACCTTTTAGATGGTTCAGTATCTTTACTTGTCTTCCTTCTCTTTAACCCTTGGTCTGGTCCAGCAGGAGGGTCTTCATCTTTATCATCATCAGTAGGCTTTCTTTTATTTTGTTTGTCTATATCAGCAACACCTTGATCTATGGCCTCTTTATTCGCAAGTATGGATTCCATAAGAGCATGATATAGAGCCTTGTGCTTGGGATGTTTGTTGAATGACTTAGATGCTGTCATGGTCTTGAATAGGGCTTATTTCTGATCAAATTCATTAAGTGCAACCTTGTCAGATGATGTGATGGTATACTAGGACTCTTGCTATTTTGATGCATGATCCATCTTGATTTTGCGGATATCTACCACACTTTTCTGAGGTTTTTGTTGCTGTTTGAGCACTTCTACGACATCTGCTGGAATGGAGTGTTCCTTAATGAATTATGCAGTATATCTCTAGAGCACCTTATGAAGAACATCTCCTAGACTTGTTCCAAGTTACTCTTTTAAAATCGTCAAAACTTTAGATTTGATTTGTTGCAAGAAGTGTTGTAGAGTGATTAACCTGTTTGAGTTCTTGGACTTCTTTTTCCAAGTCAGATACTTTAAGATGGATAGCAGAAAGAGTTTCAGATTCCGGAACTGCAGGAGTTGAGGTTATAGGTTTAGTAGTTGTTGGTGTTAGGATTGGTGTTGATTGTTGAGAATGAGAAATGTATGGAGAAATAGGTAGAGGAATGTTTGTTGCAGGAGCAGCTGTAACAATTTTAGGGATTGGTTTTAAAACTGAGGGTTCAGGAATTACTGAAACATGTATAGTGAGCAGTGATGAAGTCTGGATACTTAGATTTTCATGTTGAACTTGGACATCCAACATAGAAATAATTTTTGTTTTACTAAGGAAATGTTATCAAGGTTGAGAAATATACTACCACAGTTGGATGAAACAGATCTACTAGAACATGATGATGGAACATCTGCCTTTTCTTTCTATGTAGCAGGAGCAGCAGTGGTTGTTGCCTGAGCTCCATCCTGAACTTGAGCACTTGCAACCTGTTGATTAGCTTCCTCGAGCTCAACATTTACTTTTTCAGCATCAATCATCTCCTCATCACCTTTCCCTTCATCAACAAGCTCAGCATCTTTTAACTCCACATTCACATCATCATACATTTCTTCATTAATATGATCATATTCTTCATCATCTACATCATGTGTTTCATTGTACATAATTATCATGTGTATGTACAAACTTATCTTCTTGTGTTTCTTCATCATCATCAGTCTTATTGAGATAAAGGCTTTTGTCATCATCAAATTCAGTTCTTTCATCATCACTTTGGCGATCATCATTATCATATTCACTTTCACCTTAAGACTTATTTTTACTTTCTTGATCTGATGACATAGCTTTCGACACATCGAGAACCTCTGGTTTTGAACCAGCTCCTTTATTTGTGTCTTTTGTCTTGCCTTTTGACTCATCGAGAACCTATGGTTTAGAACCAGCTCCTTCACTTGAGCCACCCGTCTGATGATGAAAGCTAGTATCCCGTTTGCTTAGCTTAATAGCTTTCTTCATTTGAGCTTCCTCAAGAACTGCAGCTTCAGAAAGCATTTCAATAACTTTAAGCTTTTGGGTTTAAACCAGTGTCTTCTTCTTTAACACATCATGAGTATCTCTGATGGTGACACCAATCTGTCTTCTTTTACCTGTAGACTTTTTAGTGACCAGACGTTTATGAGTTTCATGTACAAGTCTTGATGTTTCTTGTTCTTCAGCTTTAGTTCTGTTGA
>BQNB010163277.1:10000-14460 GCA_026074375.1 Tanacetum coccineum | reverse complement strand
TGTACTCATATCCAAATTAGTACCCAAAGCATTCTGAAGTGTCCTCCAGAAATTGGATGCGAATCTCGGGTCGCGATCACAAATGATTGAGACAGGTATTCCATGTCTCGTGACCACCTCCTTCAGGTACATTCTTGCAAGTTTATCCAAAGTATCGGTCTCTCTCATCGGTGTGAAGATCGCAGACTTAGTGAGCCGGTCAATGATCACCTAAATTGTGTCATAGCCTTGAGACGTCTTAGGAAGTTTCGTGACAAAATCCATAGTGATGTTGTCCCACTTCCATTCGGGTATCTTAGGTTGTACCAACAACCCTGATGGCCTTTGATGTTCGGCCTTGACCTTAGCACAGCTTTTCATCACATACTTCAAAGAAGGGTTTGGGCGCTGTGTTGAGGCAAAGAGAAAAAGTGATTTCTTATGCATCACGCCAGTTAAAAATTCATGAGAAGAATTATAGAACTCATGATTTGGAACTTGGAGCAGTGGTGTTCGCTCTCAAGATCTGGAGACGTTATTTATATGGAACTAAGTGTACGGTGTTCACCGATCACAAGAGTTTGCAACACATCTTAGATCAAAAAGAGTTGAACATGAGGCAACGCCGATGGTTAGAGTTGCTAAGTGATTACGATTGCGATATTCGTTATCACCCGGGGAAAGCAAATGTCGTTGCTGATGCTTTGAGCAGGAAAGAACGAGAACCACCGTTGAGAGTTCGAGCTTTGGTTATGACTATTAGTTTGGACCTTCCCAAACAGATCTTAAATGCTCAGACCGAAGCGCGAAAACCCGAGAACATTAAGAGTGAAGACGTTGGGGGAATGTTGGTTGAAAATGCTAAATTTCCAGAAGCTATTAGAGAACAAAAGTTGGAACCACGTGCGGATGGAACCCTGTGCCTCAATGGCAGGAGCTGGTTACCTTGTTATGGCGATTTGCGGACTGTGATCATGCACGAGTCCCACAAATCAAAATACTCTATTCATCCGGGTTCCGACAAAATGTACCAGGACATGAAGAAGCTATATTGGTGGCCCAACATGAAAGCCGACATAGCCACTTATGTTAGCAAGTGCTTGACCTGTGCTAAGGTCAAAGCCGAACATCAAAGGCCATCAGGATTGTTGGTACAACCTAAGATCCCTGAATGGAAGTGGGACAACATCACCATGGATTTCGTCACGAAACTTCCTAAGACGTCTCAAGGCTATGACACAATTTGGGTGATCGTTGACCGACTCACTAAGTCTGCGATCTTCACACCAATGAGAGAGACCGATCCTTTGGATAAACTTGCAAGATTGTACCTAAAGGAGGTGGTCACGAGACATGGAATACCTGTCTCAATGCTTTGGGTATAAATTTGGATATGAGTACTGCGTACCGCGTACCAGCCACAAAACAACGGGGCAAAGCGAGGAGGGACCATTCAAACTCTGCGAGGATATGCTGCTGCTTGTGCAATCGAGCATTGGAAAGGGTGGGTTAACATTTGCCATATAGTGTCCGATTCTCATATATCAATAGCTAACACTCTAAAGCATCAAGGCGCACCATTTGAAGCACTTTATGGTTCGGAAGTGTCGTTCACACTTTTTGTTGGACTGAAGTTGGAGAAGCTCAAATACTCAAGTCCAGAACTAATTCAAGAGACCACGAAAAATCATTCAGGTCAAGCAAAGATGCAAGCCGCTCGTGAATCGACATAAGAGTTTACGCTGACTATGAAGCTAAACCAATAGAATCAGTCGGGGATAAAGTTATGCTTAAAGTATCGCCTTGGAAAGGTGTCGTGCGTTTTGGCAAACGGGGGAAGTTGAACCCTAGGTATGTTGGACCTTTTAAGGTGATGGAAAGGGTTGGAGAAGTTGCTTACAAGCTTGAACTTCCAGAAGAGTTGAGCAGAGTTCCTAATACGTTCATGAATCTAATCTGAAAAAGTTCATGCCAACGAACCATACCTCCGTTGGATTGGACTCGATCTGAAGACAAGCTTCAATTTGTTTGAGGAACATTAGAAATAGTGGCCGAGAAGTAAACGGTTGAAGAGACGTCGGGATCCCTTGGTACAAAGTTCGATTGAACTCCAAAGAGGGTCCCCGAGTGTCACGTTGGAACGTGAAGACCAATTCAATAATAAATTACCACACCTCTTCACCAAGAAACCACACCGACGTCAAGTGCTGCATTGTGAGCCTTGATGACAAGGCTACGGTTTAAAAACGGGGAAGTCTAAAACACCCTGTGGTTTCAAGTCATTAAACGACGTCGATAAATGCACTATTAGTTTATAGTGTTAGTACGCGTTTGCTTGTAATTTCATGATTTAAGTTTAAATCGCAGTAAGGCTAAAAATTAATCGTTCAATGAAAACGGGCATCAAACAATTAAAATGTTTACATCAAGCAGAATGTTTAAAATAATTATTATGAGATAATTATTAAGCTTTGATCATTTAATTTTTATCGGGATACGTAAAAGTGCATACGTTTCGCGATAATTGCGTTAGGCACTCCCGGAACCACAAAAACTTTTCTACGCTTCAACAAATACCCACTCTTATACCCAATACACAAAAATTACATAGATATATCATGTATATCTTTGTTTTTGGAACCGAAATCATTCATCAATACACATAAAAATATAAACATGAAAAATGAGATCAGAGTTTCAGATTTGGTCAACCTACACCATACTTCATGTAAGCAACCCCATACCTCATTATGGCAAGACCATGCCTACCATACCTTGACCATGAGCCTTGCCCATGAGCCATTCATGTCCTCCTTGACTAGCTTGCAAGTTTATTACTTACTACTTTGCATAAAGAGATACATACTATCACAACCACATATGACAAAACAAAAGCAAACCAAAGAACTCCCTTTTCTCCATATAGCTACGTCATACATCTACCACCCAACCGGAACTCATACAAATATTCTGGGGGACTATCCATACACTTCTATATACACCTTACCTAAGATGTACTAAGTAAATGGCTAGCAAAGTATCACCATAATCCCGTAAAATAAACAACAAAAGCAGCTAAAGTGATTATGTAAAAGGAAAGCTCGGTTTTATAAGTGCAAAGCAATGTTTATAGAGCTAAACCAGGGTTTAGTACATATACTCATCATAATCAATCTACATACGGACCAATTCAACTCTATAAAGTGCTATTAACTATTCATTAATACTTCATATGATAAAATTTATTTCCTAAAGCAAAAATCACCAATTAGGTTATTATTCCGAAATCAAGTATAATCTTGAAAATGATCATTTTTACACACTAATATATGTAGTGTTAAATACTATAACAACATGTAAAAAAGAAATAAAAATGTAGTATCATATGTATTTGTGTAAACATGATTATGGAATAAATTAGTGGTTTTCTTTAGTTCATAATATGTTCAACTTAAAGAAATTACACAATACCTGTTAATATTGATATGGACTCTTATAATGTTAATAGAACACTAAAAATAACGTCACATGGCAATAACATACACATGTACACACATTGTTTAAGTAATAAAAATGACTATGGACAAGAACCTAGTAAATTAGATAGAAATTCAGAATTAAATAATATGATAATAAGTTAATTATCATATGGATTATTAACCTTGGGAACATGGACAAATAAGGACAATAAGGACAATTACAGTGATAAATATAAGGAAGATATAAAAATATACAAGATATATGAGACATGTTTTAAAATAACAAAAGTTGGTAAAGTTATAAAGAAAATAACAAAATGGACTTACAAACAAGCATAACGATTTCTGTACCAAATTCGAGATTTTTTACATACTCATTTATAAAATTTTTATAAGATAATACATTTCACGACGATTCCGAAAAAGTAAGAAAACTTGTCAAACGGAATTAATAACGAAAAAGTTACTTTAAACAAGTTATACAGTTAAATAAACGAAGAGTCGTAAGTAAATTTTATAAAAACATTTTTAGTAAAAAAATAACAGCAAAGGGATGATATCTTTAACAAAGTAATACACATTTTTAGGGGAATCCAAAATGATAAGAATCGTAATTTTTCAATTAATAACGAACGAGTATATGCATTTCGCAGATTTACGTCAATTATACTTTTAAAAACAATTTTTATAAAAGTTACTATCATGACATAAAGTTATAGTTTATTAAACTCATAAAATAAAGAACTGTTACAAAGTACGAGAACTTCCTTCGAAAGAATAGTTAAAAACGGAGCATAAACGAATAAAATAACTATATTATACGGGTTTTAACGACGACGATATGAGTTTATTATAAAACGTTCACGTCTGATGTGGAACAGTAAAAGTTACTGTCACACAGTAGTCCGAAATTCAAAAATGTCAATTTATGATAACTCGTCTTGATACGAAAAGATGGGCATAAGAAACGCGAGAATCGGGTTTAAAACGCGAAAGTTACGC
>BQNB010163277.1:0-2500 GCA_026074375.1 Tanacetum coccineum | reverse complement strand
AACCTTACTGCTAAAGATGTTGGGCGTATGCTCTGACAAGACCTTACAAAGGAAAGATTGAAACCCCGTGCGGACGGAACTTTAGGTTTAAACAACAGGAGTTGTTATCCGTAGTATGGCGACTGAATGCCTATTCCATGCCACGAGTCTACATAAGTCAAAATATTCTAAAATCATCCGGGTTCTGAAAAAATGTACCAAAGACTTGAAGCAGTTGTATTGGTGGCCACACAAAAGGCGAATATTGCCACTTAAAATATAGCATGTGTCTGACTTGAGTCTAAAGTCAAGGCATGACATCAAAAACCCGTCTGGTCTGCGTAGTTCAACAGAGATCTCCAGAGTGTGAAGTGGGAGAAAATACACCATGGATTTATCATCACAAAACTATTCCAAAGAAAATGAACAGCTTATGATAACCATTGGGTGAACGTTGATCGTCTTACAAAATCTACTCACTTCCTACCAATGAGGGAAACGGATCCCATAGAGAGGTTAATGAAGCTTTACATGAAGGAGGTAGTCACCCGACACGGTGTGCCTGTTTCTATCATCTCCAATCGTGATGGCCCAGATCACATCACTATTCTAGAAAGGCACTTCATAATGCATTGGGAACTACGATTGGACAAGATTACACACAGCCTAATCAACCGTGAAACTGACGGTCAAAGTGAAAGGACTATCCAAACTTTGGAAGACATGTTACGCGCTTGTGTATTAGACTTTGGATAGAATTGGGATAGACATTTGCCGTTGGTAGAATTCTCTTACAATAACAGTTACCATACCAGCATAAAGGCTGCACCATTTGAGGCACTGTATGGGCTAAAGTGTCGATCCCCCGTGTGTTGGGCAGAAGTTGGAGATGCTCAGCTTACTAGTCCTACAATAATTCATGAAACCACCGAGAAGATCATCCAAATCAAAAGTTGGATCCAAGCCGCTCGTGACCGACAGAAGAGCTATGCGAACATTAGACGTAAGCTAATGTTATTTCAAGTTGGTGACAAGGTCATGTTAAAAGTTTCACCTTGGAAAGGAGTTGTACGTTTTGGCAAACGAGGGAAGTTAAACCCTAGGTATGTCGGTCCTTCAAGGTAATCGAGAGAGTCAGGATGGTTACCTATAAACTGGAGCTACCACAACAATTAAGCCAAGTTTATAACACGTTTCACATGTCTAACCTGAAGAAGTGTCTGTTTGATGAATCGTTGGTGATTCCGTTAGAAGAACTATGTGCTGATGACAAGCTCTACTTTGTGGAGGAGCCAATGGAAGTTATGGATAGGGAAATCAAGCAATTGAAGAGGAGTCGCATTCCCATCATAAAGGTTAGATGGAACTCAAAACTAGGTCCTGAGTTTACTTGGGAACGGGAAGATTCCTTCAAAAAGAAATACCCACATCTCTTCACAAATCGGACATCTTCATCTACTGCAATGCCTTAAGCCTTGAGGACAAGGCTCATCTAACCGGGGGATACTATAACACCCCGCATTTTCAGGTTACATTCCGATTTCGATAATCTCATAATATAATTTTTCTATCAAGTTATTAGGCAGGTTGCACGTGTATATCTCAATGCCTACGCGAATCCTTACGTTTCATGAATTTAACCAAGACATGCATAGACGTAATTAGTATTACGTCAAATTATAGAACCTCTTATATTTCTCTACACTCGTTAAGACCTTGCATGAACCCTTCATATCCGTTATTTGAATTGTTTACGCAACAAGAAAAGTATACACTCACGCTCATTTAATCCAAGTGAAACTATTAAAAAAATCAAACTCCACCAATATGTAACTTCTATAAAATAAAAGGAGATAAGTCATAGAAATAACAACTGATGCACACTACTCCTACATTGTAGCCTATGTCGCCTGATTTTTTTTAGTTATTAGATATTCACAAAGTACCTTGACTCCTTTTATCCAACGAGTAAAAGCCCACAACCATTTCCCCAAATCCCACACTCACTCGTGACTATGTAGCTGCTACCCCCTTTGAATTTGCCTCCAAGAAATCCACAGTAACACACTTTCTATCACTGTAGCAAAGATGGTTACCCAATATGCTGTTACAAACACTTGTGAGCAATTTATTGACTAGTCTTCATACCCTTTCATTCTATTATAAGAAGAATACTGGTTGGGTTATTGTTTCACAGATTCAATATTTTCACATATCTCTTTCTCCTACTCACTATATTCGACACACACACACCCAATTTTCATTCTTTCAATATCCCCATCAAACCCTAAGCCAAGTCGACATTCCTAGGGTTTTCTTGTTGGTTCGTAAAAGAGAAAGCAAGGGTCAAGGGGCTGTTGGTTTCGAGTCACTTAAGGATTTCGCTCAATTAGGGTTTCTTTGATATTGGAGCTAGGGTTTTCCGTGGTTAAGTTTGAGGCACTCTCCCCTACATTTTGTGAGTAATCATCTTTTAATAGTCATCATTTAATTATAATTCTTTTGCCATAGTTGTGTGCTT
>BQNB010163276.1:3001-14460 GCA_026074375.1 Tanacetum coccineum | reverse complement strand
CCCCAAACTGCTTTAGGTACATTTTTTATAACCCATTACTTTTTTTTATATCTATGTTACATGTTATATATATATTTTATATATGTGTTACATATGTTCTTGGTAACGTTTTGCCTCTAATAATATTATAACCCTAGGGACTTTATTATAAAAGATTGGATTTTTAACTGACCCATTAAATAATTAAGTTAGGAAATGTATACTATTTGTGACTTTGATTCAGATTTATAAGATTCTTGACTGATTAATGGCTTTTGTAATCTGGGTTTTTTGTATATGGGTCATGGGTCAATTTTGATCTGGACCCACTTAGGGTTTCTAGGGCACACAAACAAGAGATAGCTTTTTGTGGGCTGAACATTGTTTTCACATGCAATTTTTGATTTTTAGGGTTTTTGTGCAATTTTAAGCCAGCATTATGATAATTAGGGGAATTTAATTTGTGGGTTAATTTTGTGACATTTGGACTTGAAATGGGTGTCATTTTTTGTTATGCAAAGTTACAATCTTTGACTGTATATTTAGGGTTTTTGCAGTTTATATTAGGTGTGGGGTTTATTTGGTAACGGGAACTTGTGCGGTTACGTGTCACATTTGGTAACTATAGCTGAAATGGATTAACGATTAAATTACTGTAGATTGATCGTATTTATAATCCCAGACTACTACGGAGTATTAAAGATTGGATTTTTAAGTGACCCAATAAAAAAATTACTAAGTTAGGAAGTGTTTAAAGTTTCTAACTTTGATTCAAGAAAGTCTCGATTCACAAGGTTCTTGACTGATGAATTTGTTTTTAGTCTGTTTTAACGGGTCATGGGTTTAAGTAGAATTGTTGGATTGTCTTGCATAAATCTACAATTTTTACTGTAAATTGGGAGTTTTTTGTAGTCTGTAACAAATGAAAGGCAGAGTTAAGTAAATATTGGTTGTGGGATTTATTTAGTCTTGTTTGGTAAGGAAATGTGTGCAGTTACGTGTCACATTTGCTAACAATAGCTTAAATGGATTATAATTATCACGAATCGATTTGTAAAACGAATAAAGTTTAGTACTTTGATAGTAACTAGTATCTGTTCTTACTGTAAATAATTAGTGTAAAACAATAGCAATTACAGATTTGGCTCCTAACAGTGTTTAGTTACTATATGTTGCGGTGTTTTATGGTTGTTGGAAGTTGGATCTTTATTTACTACTAAGCCCACAACTTGGCGGTTCATGCTTATCACCATTGTTAGAAAAGTTTGTTGTCTGTATTCTTATTTGCAAATGTTTTGCTTCTATTTTCATATCAGAAAGTAGTTATTTTTTCTATATAAGTATCTGTTTGACGCTTAAACAAACATATTGTTCTTATTTTAATAATCAATTATTAAGATTAAATTTTAACACCAAGTTATCTTTTTAGAAAATGTCGTTATTTCTTCTTTTTTCCATTCATTGAGATGCTGATTTTGTGATTCAGTCTGTAGTTCATCTTGACGAATCTTTTTACTTGAGATATAAATGAAGTCTCGTTATTCGCCTATGCTTTTAATATTGAGTGTCATAAAGATACAACATGACTCGTTTTCTTGCCAACATTTCCATATATGCAATATATAAGATATTTTTTCGTTAATCTTTTATGTATAATGTCTCTTTACTATAATTTACGAGTAAATCACTTATGATGCAGACTTTTTATGGTAAAAACATATTCTAGTGACAAATCATGCAAGTGCTTCCTTGTAATGGCGCACATTATGCTGGAGAATCTAATAGTCCCAATCAAGGTTCAGAAAAAGCTTTCGTGTATGATGGAGAAGCCAATAGTGTCAAACACGGATTAGTTCAAGATGGAAATGACAAATTGGATAATATGGAAACATCCGATGATGAACCATTTGGTGACCTTGATGAAGGTCGTCATAGTAATAATCCATTCCATGAAGTTGGTGTGTGTTCTAATAGTCGTGATTCTGGAGTTGATAGTTTAGATGATGATATGGTTGGGAGAGAATTGCCAGTTGGCAATCAGGAGTGCGAGTCTTCTTGTTTCGAATCCGAGTGGCTAGAACAAGATCAACCCATGGGTGTTTGGGTTAAGGTAAGTGTTATATCTTTTATTTCTTAAACAATGGAAGATTTATGTTATTGAACATTTGTGGTTGTTGATGTAGTGGAGAGCGAAGTGGCAAGCAGGGATAAGGTGTGCAAGGTCTGATTGGCCATTATCAACCGTGAGAGCAAAGCCTACTCATGAAAGGAAACAGTATCTTGTAATATTCTTTCCGCGAAAAAGAAATCATATCTGGGCAGATGTGCTTCTTCTTCGTCCAATCAATGAATATCCGGAACCTATTGCATATAGGTCACATAAGGCTGGGGTCAAGGTGGTCAAAGATCTGACTCTTGCACGTCGATATATCATGCAAAAGTTTGCTGTTAGCATGATAAATACCATTGAACAGTTAAACACCGAGGTTTGTGGTCCATCATCTCTTAAAATTAGTTAAGTTATTATGATCATTAATATTCTAAAAACTCTTGTTGAACCCTTTTAGGCCTTGAGTGAGACTGCGCGTAGTGTGGTAGTGTGGAAGGATTTTGCGTATGAGGCTTCCAGATGCAAAGATTACACTGATCTCGGGAATATGCTTCTTAAACTCAAAAATGTAAATTTCTTATTATGTAAATGATGTTTCTTTATTTGATATATCAGCGCATTTGAACCTTAGACTTACACTGAACACGTGGTGCATCTTCCTTTATAGATCTGTTATCTTAATAGACATGCTCCATAATTGTTACCAATTTCGTTCCCAGATGATATTGCAGCAGTTTATAGATTCTTTCTGGCTGGAACATTCCCAACAAATATGGGTGCAACAGTGTCAAAATGCTCATAGTGTCGAATCAATCGAACTGCTAAAGGAGGTCTGTCTTTTTTTAATGCTATTTAGAAGGTAGTGGCTTTAGAATACATTTGTACTAACTTTTTTTATGTTTTGGGCTCATATTATTTAGGAGTTAAACGATGTTATTAAATGGAATGAAGTGCAAACACTTCCAAACTCAGTACTGCAGTCTGAAGTTAGCTCTGAGTGGAAAGCCGTGAAACCCGAGATTATGAAATGGTTTTCAATGTCGAATCCGTCATTTAACACTGGAGACACAGAGCCACAAACCAATAACGGTTTTCCAAGCACGGGTCTTCAAGTTAGCAGAAAAAGGGCAAAACTTGAAATTCGTCGGGCTGAGGTGCAACCATTACAGTTGGAAACCGCAGCTGTTGAAATTGACTCAAGTTTTTTTAATGGGTCTATTGGGCCTGCGAATGGTGAAGTTTCTCTACTGGGAACTACTGAAACAGTAGATTATCCGACTGATACATGGGGTGACATCGTAGTTGAAGCTGGAAATAATCAAGAAATCCGTTTTAATAATTTGGAAACAACCCCAGTTAATAAGACTAAGCAGTGTACAGCTTTCATTGAAGCTAAAGGAAGACAATGTGTTAGATGGGCAAATGATGGAGATATATATTGCTGTGTACATTTGTCAGCTCGATTTTCCGCCAATATGGTAAAGGCAGAAGTCACACCCCCATCAACCGATGCTAACATGTGTGGTGGTACTACCGTCCTAGGTACTAGATGCAAGCATCGGTCTTTACCTGGTACTTCTTTCTGTAAAAAACACAGAATCAATAAGGACACAGAGATGGCTTTTATCTCCCCTCCCGAAAACACACTTAAAAGAAAGCTAGAAGAGGTATCCCGAGACTTACCTGAGGCTAACAGTTGTAAAGAAATTGTGCTATCGACCCATTTTGGAATTCCACAAGAGTACAATAGCAGTGAACCCGTGCACTGCATAGGCATAGGTGACGGTGTTCGTTGCAATGAGACTCCAAAGAAGCACACACTCTACTGTGAGCCTCACTTGCCAAACTGGCTGAAACGGGCGCGAAATGGTAAGAGTAGGATCGTTTCAAAAGAAGTGTTTGTTGATCTTCTTAAAAGTTGCGAATCATATGAACAAAAACTACATCTACACCAAGCATGTGAGCTGTTTTACAAGTTTTTTAAAAGTGTTCTATCTCTTAGAAGCCCGGTTCCAAAAGAAATTCAACTACAATGGGTAATTTCTGAAGCGTCCAAAGATGTAAAAACCCGACACTTTTTAATGAAGTTGGTTGAGACCGAAAAAGAAAAAATAACTAGGCTTTGGGGATTTAACAGTGATAATATAGCACAAAGTTCATACTCAGTTGTTGAACCGGTTAAACATCTGATGCCTAATAATGGTGTTAATGATGATGGAATCGCTATCAAGTGTAACATATGCTCAGTAGTGTTTGTTGATGACCAAATGCTTGCAAAGCACTGTATCGATAATCATAAAAAGGAAGCCCAATCGGTGTTTAAACGGTTCGTTTGTGCCATATGTCTTGAATCTTTTACAGAAGATAATCTGTTAGAAGCACATGTTCAGGGGAAGCATCAAGTTGAATTTGTTGAACAGTGCATGCTATTTCAATGTATTCCTTGTGGTAGCCGTTTTGGGAATCCTGACCAATTATGGTCCCACGTGCTCTCAAACCATCCTTCAAATTTCAAGCAGCTGCAAAACGTTATTAAGGTTCAGGCTCAGGTGAAGCCAAAAGGCAATGATGAGCGTTCTATTCAAGTACGGAATGTGAATAATGCTGATAATCAAGGTGGATTGCAAAGGTTTGTATGTCGGTTTTGTGGTTTGAGATTTGACTTGCTACCAGATCTTGGTCGACACCATCAAGCGGCTCATATGGATTCACTCCCTAATGGTCCTCGAAAGAGGGGCGTGGGTGCCCCTTTTTTATCAAACAAATTAAAACCTGGGAGACGGTTTAAAAAGGGTTTGGGAATGAGACACAGGGGTATCGGAAGCATAAAGAAACTCATCCAAGAACCATTTAAAGAAGCACTAGAAGTAGAATCAGAGTCACTTGAATCGATCAGTCTTGGTAGATTGGCAGAGTCTGAATGTTCAGATGTCGCAAAGCTACTCTTTACAAAAATTAACAAAACAAAACGTCATCCAGGTAATCTTGAGGTTCTAGCTTTGGCTCGTTCTGCATGCTGCAGGACTAGCCTGCAAGAATCACTAGAGAAGAAGTATGGAGCGTTGCCTCAGCGTTTGTACCTCAAAGCAGCAAAACTTTGTAGTGATCACAACGTTGTAATCGAGTGGCATCAAGAGGGGTTTATTTGTCCGAAAGGATGTAATACAATCACAGATTCACCTGAGTTGTCTCTTTTAGAGTCTCTTTCTGAGGTTTCTGTAAGGCCCGTGGCTGAAATCTGTCCACAATCCCCTGA
The DNA here is from genome assembly GCA_026074375.1 of Tanacetum coccineum. Lineage (NCBI taxonomy): Eukaryota > Viridiplantae > Streptophyta > Magnoliopsida > Asterales > Asteraceae > Tanacetum > Tanacetum coccineum. The sequence goes on along the minus strand of BQNB010163276.1, from coordinate 9,115 downwards.
GACAAGCGAGTGTGTGAAGGACGAGTGTCATTATATTATTAATTTCAGCCATTCAAAACTAGAAGCTTCTGAGAGAGGCATTGTTCTGTGCGATGACATAAGCTTTGGAAAGGAGGCGGTCCCAGTTGCGTGTGTAGTGGATGAACATCTTTTAGGCTCCCTTCACGATGACGATGAGCAGAGTAACGTGTGTTTTTTGCCTTGGGAAAGCTTTACCTATGTCACAAATCCGATGCTTGATAAATCTCTTGATCTTGGATCACAGGTAATTTTTAATTGTCTGTTTTAAGTTATGGTGACTTCAGTTAATGTATTGTGGAATTGTAATTTAGATGTGCGGTTTGCATATATGTGTTGACAGAGTTTACAGTTGGGTTGTGGATGTGCACATTCGACATGCTCGCCAATGGCATGTGATCACGTTTATCTATTTGATAATGATTATGAAGATGCAAAGGATATAAATGGGAAATCCATGAAAGGAAGGTTCCCTTATGATGACAATGGTAGGATTATTCTCGAGGTAATCCTGCCAACTCGCTTTTAACTTCAATGCTTAATCATCTGTAGTTCTTTAACAACAAATATTGTTATGGGTATGTTGGCTTGACCCTCAAAACTACTTACTTAACTTCACACTTGGTTATGCTATTACTGACATATCACCCTTTGGACACAGTTCCGTGTTAGTTAAAATTTTAATCCAGCATTTTCATAGTTTTACACTTTTACTCAGTTGACCCATTTGCATTAAAATATAAGCAAAATGACCAGTTTTCACACAGCTGAAAATTGCTACCTTTAGATGAGGAAGTTAAAAAAATATATTTGCAAGTAAAAAAGCTCTTCCGTTTCGACGGCTAAATTCAATATTCATGTTCATCAGGTGGGCTACCTTGTGTATGAATGCAATAAGAATTGCGGTTGCAATAAATACTGTCAGAATAGGGTCTTGCAAAATGGGGTTAGGGTGAAGTTGGAGGTCTTTAAGACGGAGGATAAGGTAGGCTCACTTATGTTTAGTTTTATTTTCGGTTTTTTCATTTAATTGTTTTGATGGTTAGTTTGTGCGGTCACCACAATTAATTCTCAGGGTTGGGCAGTGAGAGCTGGGGAACCAATCAATCGTGGCACATTTGTATGCGAGTATGTTGGTGAGGTTATTGACGAACAAGAAGCAAATAAGAGGCGCCGCAGGTTTGACATTTTTCTAAATTGCCAACAGCTACATTTTATGCTTTTTAGAATATCGAAATTCTGAATCTTGAAATTTGGGATACCAGGTATGGTAGAGAGGGTTGTGGCTTTATCTTTGAGGTTGATGCTCGCGTTAATGATATGAGTAGACTGATCGAGGGGGAGGCTTCGTATGCTATTGATGCCACCAAGCATGGGAATGTTTCACGTTACATAAATCACAGGTAAACCATCATCTTTCCTTTTAGTACTTTTGATGACATTGACAGTGTTTTTTGTTTGTTTTTTTAGACTTTTTCTCATAAGCACCACTGACATGTTTGGTTGATGGTAATGCGGATAAGGTGAAATTAAATGCATTAAGAAAAATATATGGTTGAATTGTGCTATCGTTGAGACATCAACTCACATACAATGCTCATTCCAATCCCTTTGTTTTTTTTCCTTTTCATAACGATATAGTATAATTTACACTATATACATCAAAAGAATGGGTGAAAATGTAAATGTTTGCTTGGCCAGTTTTGGATCCAAGCTTTTAATAAATCTCGTGGTCCAAAAAACGAGGGGTAAAATGGCCTTCTGTTGCTAGTTGGCCTCCTTCAATATCCAAACTGGAAAAGAGCTAACTGAACATATAGAACTATACTGAATCTAAAGTATATGGAGTATTCATTTGCATGGTTCTTTTTTAATAAAAAATGTATCTCCCCATTCCTTCGTGTCACATTTCATTGAACTCGCCCAAATGTATTCATAAACCGAAGCCCAAACCCCAAATCCTAATAGCTCATTTTCTCACAATTATGTGATTTTTTGTAGCTGCTCTCCAAATCTCGAAAATCATCAAGTTCTTATCGAGAGTTTGGATTCTCAGATGTCACACATTGGTCTCTACGCCAGTCGAAATGTAAGAATTTCACTAGTCTCTTTCTATCATTGATCCTCGAAATCAGAGATCATAGTTAACTAACATTTATACTTTTTGTGTTTCATAACTTTCTTACGCAGATTGTCGAAGGCGAAGAATTAAGCTTTGATTACATGCACAAGGCGCCGCCTGACGCAGGGTGCCAATGCAAATGTGGTGCTGCGAATTGCAGAGGTCGAGTGCAGTGACTTCAAGATATTAGATGTCTTCATGAATCAAATCCTGAACGTGAATAATATCAGATTTAGTTTCATTTGCTCTTAACCAAATGTAGTTGTAGATTTTTTTTTTTCATATTTTGTTCTCAGAAGTTTGTTAGGAAGCAGGGATTTAGCTGTTAGATTTAAATAAAATTTTGCGTAATCTTTAGTGGGTTATTCTATATACAAGTCAAGGTCGAAAATATGTTGAAAAGTTTTTAGATTTGACATTGACCCTGGACCGGACTTGAACATAATTTTCGACTTGCATGCCTTTCTTTGTCCATGCTCCATAGATCTGGAAAGTTATCCCTGTGCTAATTTGTACAAATATCTGCATCCGTTGTGAACTTGTACCAATATCTGCAATGTATACCTATACGAAACACAATCAACAAAGTCGAAAGAGCCGTAATGACATATGAAGAGCGAGTACCCCGGAAGATTACATGGACTTATCGAATACATATAAACTTTCATGTACATATTTGTGTGGTTTTAAACTTTCAAATACAATTCTTTTTGCACCTTTTATCTGCTAACTTCACTAGCCTAAACTAAAACCCACGGCCGTCTTTAGATTTATAAAAAAAATTGAGGGTCTTGTACGAAATTTTATAATGAGACCTTATGAGACACATTTTGGGGCCCTAGAAATTTTGGGGCCCTGTGGAATCGCCCACCTTGCACACCATCAAAGACAACCTTGCTAAAAGCTGCCAGCTTGCTCCATTTTACTACCACAAAACATTACATGACCAACATTGCTTATTGAACATAAGCTTTGGATACCATTATTGTTTGTGGTCTTTACATTAAGAGAATTGAGATATTTATTTTTAATGAAGGGCACTATGATGACAGCATGAGCCCCATTTTCCACACAATCATCACTTGCAAACTCTATTATTGCACTTGTCCTACAAGCCTTGTCTAAAGCAAAAGTTCATACCACCTTAATAGGTCTAAAATCGATGTTGATTTTCCTAGATCTTTTTGTTCCCTAATGTTTTTCTGTTGACTCTTATAATCTTATTAATGTTAGATGCATATATAAAGATGGACAATTGTAGATCTATGAAGCATAAGATCCTCATCTTCATATTATGATTTTGTGATTTTACAATACTAAGACAAAAACGGCCTCGTTCCTACGTAGGATCTTTGCGAGATAGGATCTTAATAGGATCCCGATCTTAACCATATGATCTTAAGATCTCGCACGATCTGATCTTACTTTTCTCGAACCATAAAGTCAAGAAACTACAGATTGATGAATTAAGTTTTGTATAATATGAAAAATAAGAGACTAATTGTATTAAACACTTAATAATCATAATTTGTAACTACATTTTTATGATATATGATATATAATAATACATAGATTTGCATAATTTTTACAACGACTATTAAGAAAATAAGCACTATAGTTGGATTTTAAAATTCCAATACGATCACGATCTTGTAAAAAACCTTGTTATAATAGTTGGTTGTCCGAAATTTAATGAAATCTTGGGTGGAAAATTTTGTGGATTAATTGAGGTAACATGGACTGATGGTCAACCTGCTTAGAACATAGTACAAACTTCATTTAAACCATCACAATGTGCACATGACAAGTGTGTTTTTTCCACATTTCTAAGCATTATTAGCACTAATCTATTCACCAATTCCCTTCAACTTCACTCAACATATCACGCTTTTCTTTAATAAAACAGCCAAATATTCTAATCACGTTCTTTTCCTCAAGGGCTTTTTGGTCATTTTTATAAGTAGAGAAGATTTTATATGAATATCTCTTGCAATCAAATTTAGTTGTTTAAAGCAATCTTAAAAACATGTAATCGATCATCCGGCAGTTCTCACCAACTAGTCTTACGACCAACAAGTGAAATATATGACCTTTGCGGTTATCAAATGTTACCTTTGTCTATATCGCTTTTGCAACTTTTATATTAACTGAACTACTCATATTATACTTCATGTTTAGATCAATGTTTTTTTTTGGTTTTTACAACTTTTAACCATTAAACACGAGTACCCAGCGGAAAGTAAACACGTATCGAATTCATAATGTTGAAGCATAATTTGAGTTGGGCTGGTCTTGACGACTCTCCTTGGGCCGTTCGTCATCTTCCCGAGCTTTGAATAGTGCTGCCAACAAAGAAGAACCGGTTAGAAGGGGACCCGAGGCCGGAGCCCCGGGATCCACCCTTCGACGGTCAAGTTAGTATCATATATATTGGTAAAGTGTAAGAGGTGGTTAGTAAATAACCTCTTACCCCCCCTTATAGAAGGATCATACCCCTATATTTATAGGGTATGGATTAGGGTTAGGTCGAATGTGGGCCGCTCTTCTATCGGGCCTGGCCTATTACCGGCCCATTCCGGACTATACATCTACAAGTCCCCCAATCTAGTATGATACAGCTCTTGGCTATGTTATGCTAAACTTATGCTTTGTCCAAAGGTGTCTTCTTTTTGACCCGTAAGCCCAATCACCCGTGTCCGTGACCCGTAAGTCCATGTGTCTGCTACGGCCGCCCATTACGGCTGTCCATGGCCCGTAGGCCCAACTCAGCAAGTAAGCCCATAATAGTATAAGTGGGCCGGGACGGTCCACACTATACGTCAACATGTCCCCCCAGTCAAGTAAGTGTGGCCGCAGCCGCGGTTGCTAGACTAAAAGGACTACCCTTACCATCGCGAAGACGTTCGCACTTTCCAACCATACGCCACCATATCTATCTTCAAACTGTGTGAATCATGCCCTATCTTAGGCAACACCCGCGTACATGTGTCGGGTGATTGTGCTCGGATGCTTGGTTTCCCGTGGCTAGACGGTAAAGACCCCGTAAGAAGAACACGTGTTCTATAGTCGGGGTAACACTAGCATTGGCAATATACCATTCTCGTTTGTTTCTGAGAAGGATTTATAATGATGGAGGACCCGTATAATAAAGGTCGACAGAAGACGTACTTCTGTGGCCGGGTAATGCGAATATGGCATTCGACTTACGGCCGACAGAAGACGTACTTCCGTGGCCGGGTAATGCGAATATGGCATTCGACTTACAGCCGACGGAAAAAGTACTTCCGTGGCCGGGTAATACGAATATGGCATTCGACTTACGACCGACGGAAGACGTACTTCCGTGGTCGGGTAATACGAATATGGCATTCGACTTACAGCCGACGGAGAATGCACTTTCGTGGCGGGTGATGCGAATATTTCATTCGGCTTAGTACTGGACTTGCAATTCCTCTTACGTACTTGGTGCGAATATGGCATTCGACTTACAGCCGACGGAGAATGCACTTTCGTGGCGGGTGATGCGAATATTTCATTCGGCTTAGTACTGGACTTGCAATTCCTCTTACGTACTTGGTGCGAATATGGCATTCGTCTTAGTATTGGGCTTGCAACCCCTCTTACAAACTTTTTGTATCCGGAGATACTTACGTGACATGCACGAAGATAATTATAATGGTATCGTTATACTCCTATAGCCCCCCAAGTTTAATGGTGCTATGTTTTATTAGTAGTATTAAACTTGCTGACAAAGTATCCAAAAAACAGGAATAATTTTAGCACTTACTCCAACATGCCGTAGCCCGCGTAACACATATCTTACTAGAAAGGTGGCTGGTTCATATGTGATATGATTAACCGTGGTATTGTTTAGTACTACTAATTAGTAGTATTGAATTCATACAATGATGTTAATTAATACCACTTCATTTATTAACAAATGTATTGTGCGTATGGATATAAAACACAAGGTG
>BQNB010163275.1:0-14460 GCA_026074375.1 Tanacetum coccineum | reverse complement strand
ATAGTGAACACAAGAAGTAGCAGCAGCACTCTAAGAAATGAAGAAATTTGTAAAGACTTTACCAACGCTCACAGCGCCAATACATGGAGAAGTTCTAATGATATATCTCGCAGCTTCGATAGAAAGCATAAGCGCAGCCTTATTCACGAGAAGGGAAGAAGGACAGGTTCCCATTTACTTCGTAAGCAGAGTCCTACAGGGAGCTGAGCTCAACTACCCAGCACTGGAAAAACTCATACTAGTGTTGGTACACGCAGTGAGACGGCTGCGAAGATATTTTCAGGCTCATACGGTAGCAATCCTAACCAACTCTCCTATCAAACTGGCACTCATGAAACCCGAAAAGTCAGGTCATGTAGCTAAATGGGCAATCGATCTAGGAGAACATGACATCGTGTTCCGAGCAAGGGGTGACATGAACAAAGAAACGTCAAAAGATTTTTTAATCGAAGCACCCCTGAAGATAACAGGAAGGAAGTAGGAAGAAAGACGGACACGAAGCTAGAGGAACGAAACCAAGCTGCGAGAGGAAGCTTTATACGGTTCAGGCGTAGGATTGATGGTGATAGAACCCAAAGGTAAAGAGTATACTTATGCTTTACGTTTTGAATTTGAAACAACGAATAACGAAGAAGAGTACGAAGCACTATTAGCAGGGCTAAGAATAGCACAAGAAATGGAAATCATATACTTGGAGATCTTTGTAGACTCTCAACTATTGGTAAATCAAATAAAGGGAATCTACGCAGCCAAGCAACCAGCCATCAGAGAATATCTACAAAGAACAAAGGAAACCCTAAGAAGGTTCAGGAGCTACACAATCGAGCACATTAGGAGAAATCAAAACAAGAAAGTTGATGCCCTGAGCAAACTAGCTTTAATGACCTTCGAGCATCTCACTAAAGAAGTACTAGTCAAATTCCTAGCAAGAAGGTTAATAGAGGAAAAGGAGGTTCTGCAGGTCGAAACCAAAGAAGAGGAAAGCTAGATGACCCCTATCCACGAGTATTTACTGAGCGGTTTACTACTAGAAGACTCTAAAGAGTCCAGGAAGATCAGAATTAAGGCACCTCAGTACAAGCTGATTAGAGGTAGCTTATACAAGAAGTCTTTCTACACACCATGGCTTCGCTACATAGCTCCACCAAAGACAGACAATATAATAAAAGAAATAAATAAAGGTTCTTGCGGTTTCAATACGTAGCCACATTCGATGGTGGCCAGGATCACAAAGCAAGGATATTATTGGCCGTCAATGCATAGAGACGTGATAACGTTCAAGTTGAGTATGTTTTTAGTAGCGTTATCCGTACTTTTGTATATGATATTTGACTATTTTTTATGCTTTTGTTACTTAATTGTACCAAAGTGTGTTTGCAAGTCTATTTGTAGCCAAGTACAAAAAAAGCAAGAAAAAAGACGAAGAAAAAAAGTAAAAACGAAGTTTAGTACAAGTACAAAGAATCCCGCATAAAGAACAAGCTCGGGAAGCATTTCAAGAGCAAAAGAGTCAACCATACAAGCTTCCAAGTCCCGAAATAAAGTCAAATTGAAGATAAGTTGAAGAATAAAGACCCACGACTAAGTACCATACACTCGGGAAGCTTAAACGAAGATATATTGGAAGTATAGTTGTTCCCGACACACTTTCACCATTTTGGCTATAACTTGAGAATACGAACTCGACTGACTGATTCAGCGGCCTACTGCGAAGATAGATGAACAATTATACAAAATGGAGTTAACCCCTCACTGTCCACGAGCAGTGTGTCAGACAGCAATCCATTATGCCGCCCGGCAGGAGTAGTGCCGCACGACTATGTCCGTGCTGCCAGGCGAGGGCTTCCGTGACTTTTCCAATGTTTCATTAATAACAATTTAAGTGCCCAAAATCACTCAAGTCGATCAAGTCCCCTCATTAACTCAAAATCTCTAGAAGATTCATGATACGTATGACCCAAGAATTTTTGCTTGGTGGCCAAGGTTGATTCTACTATAAATAAAGGCCTCAAGATCTCACTTTTCACATTAGAAACAATCACCTATTACCATTATGACGAATTTCACTATCATTATCTAACCCAAAAGACTTCTAAACCTCTGCCAAATCCAGAAGGAGTGCTCAAGAACATCAAGCAAGGTGTGACGGATCATTTTTCGGTTGGTACGAAGCTTGTAGTCGATTGGAGGCTTAAGGGTTGCTTTAATTCCTTCCATTACCTATTGTAATTTTACTTTGGTAATATTTTGTTACTTTTATGATGTTGTTTATGAATGATATGATTGTTGAACCTTTGGTTTTTGTTGAAATAATCATGGAGTAGTTCTTTATACACTTGTTTGGATGATGTTTATCATATGAGGATTATTAATGTTTGATTATGGTTTTTATCAATTTTAGGTTATGTTTGAGATCCATTTGTGCTTGAGTTTTGTTTAATTGCTTATCATGCTTGATTAGTTGTTGGTGATTTCATAGGTCAAAAGGGTTTTCATCAATCAACTAGTTATAATCATTTTTTCTATGGATGATTATCTATTGTATTGACCATTTCTTTAGTGGCTTGATTATGCAAAGAGACTTGAGTGTGATTGTTAACATGTTTATGAAACGAACCGCGAATCAAACTTGTTAAATAAACGTAATGAATTGGTTGATTTGGAATTTGTCACCATCATATTCTTAACTTGTAATCAATTTGTCAAAACCATCATCATATGAACAATCTAAGTATTATGAACTAATCTAAACAAGTGTTGTCTTTATTTATTGAATTTGCTTGATCATCATTTCCGTGTCATTAGTTGCTTATATGGTATTTAGGCTGGTGCTGACGTCCTTCTTACCGTTTTTTCATATCAGTCTTATTGATACTTATATTCTCCATAACCAAAAACATCCAAATCCTAGTGAACGACCTCGGCTTACCACAAAAAAGCTAGCTACAAACAAAAGGGTCATACTTGCCCGTGTGTTCTTAGCTTATTTGGTAATTCGTGTTATAAATTTAAAACTAGTAGTCGCGAGACACATCAAGTTTTTGGCGTCGTTGCCGGGGATTTGTGTTGTGTTTTCTTGTTTAGAATCTTTTTATTTCGCCTTATATCATTTGTGCTTGTTTTTGCTTACAGAAAAATCACCCAAAACCACTCAGAAGTGCTCTGCCGCCCCGACGCACCTTTTTGCCACCCGGTAGAGAGAGTTCTGGTCAAAAAAAACTTTGTTAGTTGGTTAGTCAATTTATATATATATATAAAATATACAAAAAGATTTTTGTTCTTATTTAGTTTATCTTTTATTCTTTTACATCGTTATTCACTTAGTAAGTCGGCTCACCCATTTGAACAAACTATAAGAGAGGTATAAGGCGGGTCGCTTTGCTTCCCTAAAGAAGTCGGGGTTTTAATATGCTTCGCGCTGACCCGCTTCTCCGCTTCTTTGTGCGTTCTATAGAGCTACCGAAAACCTTTGATAGGATGATGACAAGATTATCTAATAGTTGTTAAAGTTATTTTTCTTTTACATCATATAAAATAAAAAAATAAATATTCAAAAATATTTTTCCTTTTATTTTAAGTTAATCTTTTTATTTTATTTCATATGACTTTTTGCAAATCGCTTCGGGTTTGTATAAACCCGCGTTCATAGGTTAAACATCTCACTAGTCCATTTCGCGAACTTAAACAAAAAATCAAAGAGAGGACTAAACCCGATAAGACGTCAAATGTACCCCTCGAAATCGAATCACTAGTTACTCATGTCAAACAACCGTTCATCGAGGAACTTTTCGTTGTAACGCCCAAAATCAAAATATTAATGAAGAAATTCGAAACACCGCCCGATTCCCCACCCATAATCATCATTGATCCTGATGACCAACCGATGTGGTCAAGCACTAGGACCGTTGCTCCGACACCTAGTTCCACTATTGTTCAATTCCCTATTTCTAACAATTTTCGTATCAAGGGCACCCACATGCAAATGATTCGGGATAATCAATTTGATGGGCGAATCCTGTCTGATCCTCACCGACATGTAGCAGATTTTCTTAAGATTAGTAACCTATTCCAATATGGTGAAAATCAAGAGGAAGCGAGGTTATGTTTGTGGACTTTTCTTATCGTTCTCTGGAGATTCTAAGACTGGTTGAACGTACTTAATAAAGGAACTATTCCTTCGTGGAATGAAATGAGAGAAGCTTTTATAAGCTGATACTTTTCTCCTGTAAAGTTCAAACGTCTCCTAAATGATATTCATAACTTTCTCCAACTCGGTAACGAAACTCTCGTTGAAGCTTGGCTCTGAATCAAATAAATGCTTCGCACTTGTTATGGACATGGTCTAACCAAAGGCACGATAATTCAAATATTCTATCGTGGTTTAGATAGTCCAACACAAGGAATTATTGACGCCGACAACACTCCCAATGAAGCTTTTTAAATCCTCGAGGACAGAGTCCTTCTCAAACTCAATTTTTTAGGTGAATTCCAAATCAGCCCCAAAACCGTTGTTTCTGCCGGTGGAAGCAACATCGATTCCTATCATGCCATGTGATGGAGGTTAATTTGATAGATCTCATTACAAAAAATCGATCTCTGAATTCATGATCTAAGGAAAAAAGCTCAAAGAGATGCCGAGACTGGTCGTAGAGACAACCACGTCTTCACAAATCTACATGAAGGATGACACGCCGATGTGTGAACCTCATGAAGCGAATTATGTCCAAATATATCACGGAGGATATCACGACCATGAACCCATAAATTCGTACTCCTATCCAAACCATAACTCACATCTATCGCGATATTTCGAATTTACCAAAACCTCAACAGAGGAGATGATGAGAGAGTGGATGGCTAGTCAAATGAAAGCAAATGAACGTACGAAGAATCAGGTGGTTGAATTGGAAAATCAATAGCATCAAGGGATTAGGAACCACCAAGCGATAATCAAAACTCGGAGAAGCAATTTGAGTTTCTCTTGCTACCAAAACCCTTTCCCTGTTGCCTACAAATACGGCGTAGCCGAGACATGAAATTGTCTACAACATACCCTCAATCCAAAATGATAATGATAAGGGTGATGTTAAATTCATTGAGGAGGAAGAAACTGAGCCTAATCCAACCATGCCAAACCAGAACCTAATCATGTCTATCTCACCAACTGTGTCACCATTTCTTAAGGATTGCACCGTGCATATCCTGTACACTCAAGAGAAGGTGTTTGAACACGATGAAATATCAAATCATGTTGGTGACAAAGAATTAATATCATTTGTTGGCATTGAAAATGAAATGTCGAAAGGAAATATTGAGGGACAAGGCGACCCAAACAAAAATACCCAAAGTATCTTCCTTCGCTGTCGGAGTACATACCAAAAATCCTATACCCTTAAGCTTTAAAAAGGGAAATTTCCGATTTGAACCGTATCATCAAAGAATCCTAAATCTTGGGAAGAGTCTAGCTAATTACTCAGAAATAAATTAAGCGTTTCTCGGGAGGCAACCCGAGGTTTTAATTGCTTTATGTGCTTTAATTTCTAGTTTTTGAATAAATATGTACACCCTTTAAGAAAGTTGTTTTTCAGCTTGGAAAATCTTAAGTGTGAGGGTGTTACATGCTCGTAGTGTTTAGTATATTGTTTGCATTTTATGTATTTTTTTTGTTTTAATAATGCAGCAAGTAATGTTGAAGGAGGATGCTTGGAGGTGAAATTAATTAATCTCGCACACTTATGCTAGCATCCGCGTAGCATCTGTCATATGGAGTTCGATCGTGATTTCTTTTACCCAGGAAGTTTAGGTTTTCTCTTACTTTTATTTCCCTATTATTCATACTTTGAAGATATTTTTTACATTAGGCCAATTCAAAACTTAAGTGTGGGGGAAGTAAACAGGGAAAACAAGACTGATTTTTAAATTTTTCATATTTTGGGCCAATTTAAATTTATATAGACTTGTTTGCCCTTATAGTTGTTTTCACGTCATTAGGTTAATATATTAGCACTTGTGCTTGTAAATCATTACGAATACCGCAGTGAGATCACATTCGTGTGATGATAAGTGTATATGCGTGATAAAGAGGCACCTTAGGATTTAACCAAATAGCCTTTTCTGTTTACTTTTAGCTAACCACCAAATTAACCCTTTGTTAGCACTTACTTTTAGTGCTAGATACCCTTAGAACACCCGTTGAGCCATCCTGTTCGTTTGATAAAATATTTAACTTTAAACCTTAGTCTAACCCTTTGTCAAAGTCTAAATGGTGGGTTGCTAGTTGCTTGGTATGTTGGATAGTTTTTGTTGATTAGTAGTTATGCCACACTTTGCCTTTGTGTGTGCCATTCCGACAAAGACGGAGACTGCAAATTTATTTATTTTCTATTTAAGTATTTTCTTTCTAGATTTTTTTTTCTTATATTTCCTTGAGGGGCATTGCAACATTTGTTTTACCTGCTTCTTGAGGGGTCGAGGGGAACTTAATGGTGGGGGGATTTGATAACGCTCAAGTTGAGTATGTTTTTAGTAGCGTTATCCGTACTTTTGTATATGATATTTGGCTATTTTGTATGTTTTTGTTACTTAATTGTACCAAAGTGTGTTTGCAAGTCTATTTGTAGCCAAGTACAGGAAAAGCAAGAAAAAAGACAAAGAAAAGAAGTAAAAAACGAAGTTTAGTACAAGTACGAAGAATCTCGCATCAAGAACAAGCTCGGGAAGCATTTCAAGAGCAAAAGAGTCAAAACCTTACAGCTTCCATGTCCCGAGATAAAGTCATAATGAAGATAAGTTGAGAATAATGAATAACGACCAAGTACCATGCACGCCGGAAGATTTAAACGGAAGATATATTGGAAGTATAGTTGTTCTCGACACACCTTCACCATTTTGACCATAACTTGAGCATACGAACTCGGATTGACTTGATTCAAGCGGCCACGCGAAGATAAGAGAAAAATCTACAAAACGGAGTTAACCCCTTGCTGCCCACGAGTAGTGTGCTAGACGGAAATCCATTGTGCCGCCCGGCAGGAGTAGTGCCGCCCGACAAAGTCCCGTGCCGCCCGGCAGAGGCTCCGCTGACTTTTCCAAGTTTTATTAACTCACCAATTTAAGTGCCAACCGCCTCAAGTCTGATAAAGTCCCCTCATAACTCAAAATTCTAGAAGATTCATGATACTTTATGCCCAAGACTTATGCTTGGTGGCCAAGGTTGATTTCTACTATAAATAAAGGCCTCAAGACTTACTTTTCACATAGAAAAATCACCTTCTACCCTCAATGACAAATTTCACCATCATTATCTAACCCAAAAGACTCTAAACCTCTGCCAAATCCAGAAGGAGTGCTCAAGAACATCAAGCAAGGTGTGGCGGATCATTTTTCGGTTGGTACGAAGCTTGTAGTCGATTAGAGGCTTAAGGGTTGCTCTAAATCCTTCCATTAACTATTGTAATCTTACTTTGGTAATCTCTTGTTACTTTTATGATGTCTGTTATGAATGATATGATTGATGAACCTTTGGTTTTTGTTGAAATAATCATGGAGTAGTTCTTTATACACTTGTTTGGATGATGTTTATCATATGAGGATTGTTTATGTTTGATTATGGTTTTAATCAATTTTAGGTTATGTTTGAGATCCATTTGTGCTTGAGTTTTGTTTAATTGCTTATCATGCTTGATTAGTTGTTGGTGATTTCATAGGTCGAAAGGGTTTTCATCAATCAACTAGTTATAATCATTTTGTCTATGGATGATTATCTATTGTATTGACCATTTCTTTAGTGGCTTGATTATGGAAAAAGACTTGAGTGTGATTGTTAACATGTTTGTGAAACGAACCGCGAATCAAACTTGTTAAATAAACATAATCATAAATTGGTTGATTTGGAATTTGTCACCATCATATTCTTAACTTGTAATCAATATGTCAAAACCATCTTCATATGAACAATCAAGTTTATGAATCTAATCCAAACATGTCGTTGTCTTTACTTATTGAATTTATCATTCATTTCGTGTTATTTGTTTCTTATATGGTATTTAGGCTTGTGTACTTCTTTTAAATTTTTTCTATAGCTTATTGATAACTTAGATTCTCACAACCGAAAAACACCCAAATACTATGTGAACGACTTGGGCTTACTACAAAAGCTAGCTACAAACGAGTAGGGTCATACTTGGCCCGTGTGTTCTTAGCTTATTTGGTATTCGTCTGTTGTTATAATTAAACTAAGCAGTCGTTTAGAGACCATCAGTTGTTGCAGAATAAGTCAAGATTGTGATTGTGAGAAATGCATTTAGAGCAATCTACGGTGAGGAAAGAGCAGAAAGAAATCGGGGGGCAATAGCAGCTGGAATATGCCCATGGCCGTTTAGTAATTGGGGAGTTAGCATCCTAGGACCCATAACCAATGGCCCCAACGGGGGACTGAAATCTTGGGCAATAGCCATAGAACCACTCACGGTACATGGATAGAAAGCCAAAGCTCTAACACTGTAAATGCAAGACATTATAGAAAGATTGTATAGGAATATGTGGTGTGTATGATTCGAAGTGCCACAATAATCAGTTCAAGGATGATAAATAAGCACTTCAAAGAAGGCATCTTCGCAGACCTTTATAGAGGATTGAAAATCACACAATCCTTCTCCCCCATCACAGAACACATAGAGATAATAAGCAAAATCGAGAAGCAACTAACTCGAAGCCAACAAGGATGGGTGGACGATTTACCTCAAGTATTGTGGATACACAGAACACTTCCAAGAAACAACTAAAAGGAGACACCGTTTAGCTTAACCTACGGCTTCGAGGCCATAATCCCAACAGTCGAAAGTAATGTAGCTAAAGACGACAGAGGAAGAACGAAGGAAGTGACAAAAAGAAAGGAAAGCAAGGAAGTAGCTTCGATTGAAGAGCTTACTATCAAAATGAGCTGCGTAGGTACCACAACAAAAGGATCAATCATTCCACCTACAAGGTAGGAGATTTTGTTTTTTATTGCAAAACAACACAGAAAACCCGCAGGTATGGCAGGGTCCTCATATGATAAGAGAAGTTCACGAAGGAGAACTCTACAAGATCATTGATGCATCTGATCACTCGTTGATTCAAATAGCAAAGGGAACAAACCTTCGTAAGTTTTACATGTAAAACTTACCTCTTTTACAATTCTTTTTTCAGCAAAAGTCATTGTTTCGACTATCCAAAAAAATGTAGCAAACTAAGTGTTCATACGCGAGATGATGTAAATATTTCTACACTATTAATGAAATAGACTTATCCTAAATCTTTTATGTTATTATTTACAACAAAATATCTCATAAGGCTACACTTGAGCCTAATACTACTAAGTTAAACATTCAAAGGGATGTTGTGGGGAAACGCATGAGCCCTACCGAAAATAAACATCCATAAAATTCATGTTAACTTTCCTCATTGCTTCTTTTAGCCTTAAAGATGTAATGAAGTGGGTCGTAACCCTTCATTTGAAAGTTGACAAATAAGTCAAAGATTTAAGGCCACACATGAGCCTCCGCTTAATGAAGCGCATAAAGGAGTCAGACTCAAAGTCCTCTAAATCCTCAAACATGATTATGTTCCCCATGGAAACCTACCTTCAGGGTTGACATAAGATATTTGCCTGCATAATTGAGAACTTAAGGCCACACTTGAGCCTTCGCTTCGTAAAGCGTAAAATTTTACTTATAAATGATAAAGGGGTCAAACTAAAGTTCCCTAAAGTCATGGCAAGAGAAACAAGGGATATCATTGACAAAACTTAGGAATGTGTCCCTATGTTTAACTCCCCAAGGGGAGGATACTATCCGAAGTCAACCTTAAAGGTCGACATAAATTATTCATATAATGGCCAACATAAACCATTGCCAAAATGTAAATTGTCTAAAGGCCAAAGCCTGGATCATAACAAATTGTTCAAAGGGTATATGCCACTCTTAATACTAAATTAACACCAACATGGTGACCTTCATTGAAGTTGAGAGGATTGGGGCTTCACAACGGAAACATCTATAGGAGGAGACATCAAGTTGGAGACTGGAATCGAGCATGGAGTAGCTCTTTGAGAAGAAGGTAAGAGGACTCGAGTCCTTAAAAGTGCAGGTCTTTGAAGAGATGGAGGCTTCTTTGACAATAAAGCTTGATAGGAGATAAGGCAGCCTCACATTTAGGAGATGAGGCAGCCTCACATTTAGGAGATGAGGCAGCCTCACATTTAGCTCGCAGCTCCTCACACTCTTCCTCCCTAGCCCTCTCCCTGTCCTTCATAACATCAAACTCACCTCTTAGCTTCTTAATAACCTGCAATAGCTCATGGGACCTCCTGTTAACAGCATTGTCAACTACAGCTTGTCTCGCATAACAGCGGTCATGAAGATCCAGTAACTCTGCATCCATGTGGATGTCCAGATGATTCTTCCAAGATGGAGGAGTAATAAAAAAGATCTTGAGGTGGCAGGCAGTAGCATCTTTAAGCTCAAGGACATCAGGGAGGCCAAAAAAAGAAAGAAGACAAACATATTGGTGAACCCATGATGCAAAGACAATACCGAGCAAGTTAAAGAATGAAAGTCTACCTTCGTCATCATCAGAGACTGTCAAGTAGGGAACATCATCCTTTGAAGAAGAAGTCTTGGCATGAGAGATTGAAGACCCAAGAGCAAGTTTTCTCTTGACAAGAGGCCTAGATGACCCTTCTCTAGTCTTATACTTTCTATCCTTTATCCAAGCAGCTACACTTCCAGGGTGAACAACAAACAATTCAGGCTTCGGGCTTTCCCTAGAATGTGCTGTAACCTCTGCAGGCTGGATCACAAGCTCTTCGTCGGCTTTCAGAGGCTCCATGTTTATTAAAACAGATTGGGAACCAGTGCCGAAGCCCGAGGAAGGTTCCTTGGGCAAAAACGATAAATCCTCATCATCTTCGGTGTAGATAAAGTTCCTGAAAGCCATTTCTACAAGAAGAAAAAGTAAATCATATATCAGTGAAAAAGGAAAATGAAGAAAGAAACAAAAAAGATAAATACCCTTGCCGCCCTCCATGATCGTAGGTCGTTGCCGACCATATTCCCACGAAGGTTTGAGGCCAGCCAAGAAAAGAATAGGATCGGGAAAAACATGAACACTCGTGGGATATCGACCAAGGCGCTGAAACATGGGATTCTCTTCAATATTTAGGGGAAGTTTATCTTTGAAGGATTTTGAGTCAAGTTTGTTTTGGTTAGAAAGAAGTTGTGTATACTTGGCAGGGATAATGGAGTCTTGAACATAGAAAAACCGCTCGTGCCAAGCCTCGATATGAGTAATGACCTTAGGGAGAATATTAGCAACATGTTTTTTAGACCTTTTGGTAAAAGTCAACCATTTCCCAGCTCGACACAAATTGAAGAACCCTCGGAAGAGGTCTCACAACTATAGGCTTTGCACATGACAACAAAAGTGGTGAGCTTGGCACAACCAAAAGGGTTAAGCCTAGATATATGAACCTGAAAATATTCGAGAACTTCGCAAAAGAACTCAGTAAGGGGAAGCCTAAGATTTGCAAGAGAGAACGAATGGGTGTACAGCCCGAGATACCCAGGTGGAGCATCAAAAATGGTCTGATTAGATTTAGGTAGAATAACATGATATTCAGAAGGAATAGGGTAGAGGGTGAGAAAATCATTGAACTCCTCCTTTGAAAGTTCACAAGTTTGAGTGGCTATGGAATCTTTCGCACTCATAATTAAAAATACGGTGATTATTATCTTACCTTAGAGATAAATGAATAGCAGTTCGAAGAAAGTAGAAAAGAAGATGATGACGACAGTAAAAGGAAAAGAGGAGTTTATGGCAAAGTATTTATAGGTAACTCTCAACACCTTTACGACCGTCCACGTGTAAAGCATCAGGGGTCATCCAAATTTCAAACTAGAGGAAAAAGTGGGATAAGACATTCACGATTACCTAGGAAGACTGTTGAGTAATCTTCATTTAAAGACTCAACTAACTCCATGACAAGTGGACTTATAATTCAATTCATGCAGCACGCCTACTCGGGCCTTCGACATGGCCTAGCGGACTTAGACAACATTTGATGAGTATTCGAACGAATGCACCCATATAGATGCATTACATTACTTTCGACTAGGGGCTTCTTGATGACGTACCTTCCTCTCCGGCTCGAAGGGCCTCCCCTTTGATCTTAAATCGGATCTCTCCCAAATTGTACTTTAAAACCTTCAATAGTTTCGAATAGCACTTTAGTGGCGTAAAACTGTTTCGAGATGGTTAACAGTATGGGGAAAATCCCGTCATTGCGAAGGCTCCCCAACTGGCACACCTGCCAAGGCGGGAGAAACACAAGGCGTAACGTCATGGGTATCATCACAACACAATGGTGTCAACAATAGAGAAACTACAATGCATTAGACAAAGCTAAAATGGACATAAAGTGTCATGACAATACCAAACACAAGAAAAAGGAGTCTTGTATTGAGGTAAAAGAGTCACTCCAATACAAAGACATAACAAAATAATCCAAAACCTAAAACAATCATAGAATCAATTCAAAACAAACATGAAACGAAAACTAGGGAAACTCCGCATGCAAGCCTACAGTCGCATTAACCAATCTTTCTAACTTCACTTTCCTCATGATGCTCACCTGAAAATGATGCTTAAAACGTCAACAATAATGTTGGTGAGAGTCATAGGTTTTAGACACACAATAATACTCGTTTTTACTGTGATTGTCAAAACAAAGGAGGACAATAATGAACTATCATGAACTTATGCTAGCATGCAACCAAAATCAAATCAACATATCCACAAGCTTAATTTCGCATTCGGGCTTAGATTAGTTGGCACTATAAGCAACCAAGCTCACCACAAATGTATCACACAACATATCACATTAGGTAGGCGTACCTATCCGATCCCATAACCAACACTGAGTAGGCGTACTCATCCGATCCCAAATCAATATCACAAATCATACTGAGTAGGCGTACTCATTCGATCCCAAATAATACATGTATCACATAGTCATATAATAGTCATGTAATATCCATACGCAATTAAAAACACATAATCACAGCAATAAAACATTTCAAAACATTTACATCATTTCCATCCTAATAAAAAAATGAAAAAATAAGACTATGAAACTCACCTGATATACAGCTACTTCACAATATCCTTGCAATCAACTAAACACAAATAAAACCCATGTTACACGCGACTAGGCTAAATTACCAAGACGATGTAACAATCAATTGATGGACTACTAAGTTTATATTATGATTATAAACCCTTTACCATACTTCCCATAACTTACTTATACTCTAAATACCTTAAATAATTTATTCTTGTTTTCCAGTTTTTCCGCAGAATTTTGTAGTCACTTTATGACCACAAATAAAATACTAAATCACCAAATTGACTTTTCCCCTTTCATTTCCTACATTTCCGATGGGTTATGAACTATTGTGATGTTTTAGAAAAAATAATATTGAGCCTGAGTATTTTATAAAAATTCAACATCACAAAGTACTCAAATTCGGATCTAAACGCACACCAAAAAGTTTGATTTTTCTAAAAATACTTAGACAATGAATTAAGATTTGTACTTTGAGCTGGAGTTAATAGACACATAAAATATGACCTCTGATTTTTTGCTAACCTCAATTCAACTTTTAGGTAGGGGTTTTACTCCCCGAAATCAGACCCAAATATGGCCTGAATTTACTATTTTGACAACTTTTCTTGCAAAAATTATTTGACTAACTTCCATACCTAAAAAACTTTCGAGGCTGGACTTTTTAGAAACTAGACTCTCTGAACTTCAATTTAGGCACAAGATTCAACTCAAAACTTGCTTTTATTATTGAGATATCATTCAATCAACACAACCCAAAATTCTGCCAAACCCTAACTTTCAATTTAACGCGATCTAACCTAAACCGTTTACACCCACATGCTCTAAATTTAATCCCGAACATTCCCATATAGTTTTATATCATTAATTTACAAAAGAATTATGAACCCTAATTATTCCATTAATTAAAGTTACTAATTATAAAAAGATTAAAAAAACTTAATTGAAAACATACCTAAACCTTTACTTGATTACACTTGAATCACCACCTTGGTTCTTAATTAATTATTTTTTTCTTTTCTTGAGGGAATAGGCCGAACAAAACCAAAAGGAGAGAAAAGTGATTTAGGGTTTTATTAAATTTGTATTTATACTATCTAGAATCCTAATTGTAATCAAATTGTTTCCTTTTTTTTCTTTCTTTAAAACCGGCCGATTAACACCCCCTTTATATATTTTTTTTTAATTATTATTAATTACATATTAATCCCCTTATTTTCTTATTTTTATAAAAATCCTTTATTAATTTTTTGCAAACCTTTTAAATAAAAACTAGTTTTAAACTTACTATTTATAAA
>BQNB010163274.1:0-14461 GCA_026074375.1 Tanacetum coccineum | reverse complement strand
GCGTATATTTGGCATTTCAAGTCCGTTTTTGGTTATTTTAGCTCGTTTTTAAAGGTAAAAGGTATGTGTAATTAAGCACATACCAGTTTTACTAGGATAAAAGAATCGAAACCTTAAAAGTTTATATTCTGTCAAACAGAATGTATATAAGAAGGAAAATAGCCAACCAAGTTTAACCAAACTAGTTTCGCATGGATATAAATGGTTGCATGAGATTTGAATTATCTCAAAGTAATGATTTCCTACTTTTGGTTTTGTCGAACAAAACAATGAAACCATGCAGTTTGGTTTTTATTAGCGACATGTGTCTTTTAGGGAATATCTCTATATCTACCATTCGAATGAATGAGGCAAGGGGTTATATAGTTCAATGACTTGGTCTTCAAGTCATAATATAACACCTCCTCAAGTTTGCTAGAAACGACATTCAAACCCCTTATTCTTTTCTTGTCCAACCGGTCACAACCAACAACCCACGGGTTTGGTTTTCGTACTAACAAGTCATTCCCTTGTTAATATCTATTAATTAGTTCTAACGTTATAATTAAAGACCGTTTAATTATTTCGTGAAATATATTAATATAATTAATATACGATAAATATATTAATTACATTAATAAACGTATCCTCTGTGTATACGTGTGTGCCCCCATAGGCTCACATATTTCCAGCCGTATATTTATTTATGATGTGGACATATCCCAACAGCTCCCACTTGGACATGTCACAAATAAATATAACAGCATTGGTAAGAGTCTAGCAGCACACCAATGTTTCCAGGAATACCTGAGTGTACTTTCATAAAGTCACAGTTAAACGATTTACGTATTTACATTCTCTGAGTGTACTTTCATAAAAATAGATATGGATCCAAGTCATTCCATTATTTAACGATTTTGTAATTAACCTAGATTACCAAAAATCATTGAGACACTTCTAAATGAGCTTTTAGGTGCGGCCACACATACATCTGATTAATCCTACGAGGGGCCCAGTGGCATCATTCTTCAACTATTAAAGGAATAAATTTTTTATTGAGTACAAGTGTCAAGTCATATGCTTCACAATCACTTTCCTGAAATAGTCATTATCAGCTACCTTAATTCTGGTTTAACTTAAAACTACATCAAGAAGGAATTATCATACAAGCAAACCCTACTTGCATCTCAAGTCTAAGGATTAGTAAAAAAAATCATTTACAAGATTACTTAAGAAGTACAATCATAAAGTATAAATGTTTGTTGTTGGGAAGTCCGATATGCATCTTATAAATATTACGTGAGTTTGGCAGACACATCCTTTAATATCCAAAATATCACCATTCCCTCAGGTTTGTCTTAGTTCAACAATATTCCTATATGTTGAACGACTATGAATAATTATAAATACTAACATTATTCATGGATTAAACATGCAAATATAGGATACACCTATATTAAATATAACAACATTACTAATATCTATCATTAGATAAAATTGTCTTAACATCCCTTATCCAAATACTAAATAGATCAAATGCATGATAATTATAGTTGACGAATCATGCCTCAAGATACGACGATCGTACTTGTTGACAAGGCATAGATTTCATTAATTCCAACTAGCTTTGATCTTTTGGAATTTTGAGAATACTTATTTCAAGAACTCAATTAGTGAAGTTCTTGAATATCTATGATGATTGTTTATTCGTGTACATACAAATATCTAGATATTGACACACTATATCTCATAAGGTGTGTGACATCAGCTGTTGGAAACAATCATCTTTTACAGCTTCCAAAAGTGTAAAGCATTCTTATTCTTTAATGTATAATGCAACTATGCTCTTAGTTGAGCACAACTAGTCCACATGGTCATCATCAAGGATGAAATCCTACCATGACTAGTATTGAGTGTCATCTCAATTAAACTAGCATCAGTGTATACAAACAACCCCATGCTTTTATCTAAAATCCGTAAACAATGAATACTCTATTAATAATGTTTGGCACCTTATGAACTCCAAGTTCATTGGTTTATTCTAATTGCATAATAAATTGTTGCAATATATATCCTTAGATTTCTCATTACTATGGACAAATCCATAATCTAGGAATGAATTCCCAAATCCAAACATATTACATTAAAATATTCAATTCAAATGATTAGCTAATAACTTTCATTAAATACCATGTTGTCAACATCATCGCATTCATGCATGATACAACTATTCCTCTACATATATGATTTACATAATGAATCATTTAAGTCCAAAACTTAAGATTTCATTCATGTTTTATCTTATCAAAAGATATGTATCCATTGAGACTTTCTAAATGGTATATCATGTTGTGTTAGACTTATATACCGTATATGTTTATAACAATAAACATATATTTCAAGGTTGTATGTTTTATTTCCTAAATCTTTCAAGTGAAGAAAAACTAAACATAATACTCCCACTAGCTTTTAGGAATACTCAGGAGTTATCTTATTATAATTAAATTTAAATCAGCAAGTGATTTATTTAACAATAACTTAAGATTCCACACCTAGATGCCTTGCAATGATCCACACTTGGAATCTAGCCATTTGTTACACTTATAAAATTAATATTGAATTCATAAACTCCTTTGATTACTCACCGTCCTCGCAATAGTAATCATCCAAGGAAGTGTTTTTAAATTCCATTGTCATATTTCTTCTATATGAGCACTAGCATGACAATCAACCATCTTTATATAATGAATGCACATAGAAAGAATATTTAATCACAATCAATTGCTTGAGTATGATTAAAATCTTATCATAATGCGTGCATTAAATATGTGTACAACATTGTCCTTATGAAGTTTCGACATGAAGACATAAACTACTCTTGGGTTTTCTACTCTTAAAGAAACCACATTTAATCTTCACAGTCTAACTTTTATTAAGATAAATCAAGTTCCAAAATCGTTTAACTTTGTGACAGCATCTTAACATTCATAGTTTGAGTCATTAATACCAAATTCAAAATTCAATAATGCATCTTTAACAGGTTCCCATGATCCTGTGACTCATATTCCTCAATATTGAAATAACATTTATCAATCAAGTATTTGAGGTATCCTTACGGATCTATGAACGAGAATTATATCATTATGAGGTTTAACATTTACATGTAACATTTACTTGTAAAGCCTCAGTATGATATTCACTAGTGTGTTTAGAAGGTTATGTATTTTGTATTTTTTTTATCTCTTCCAGATCTAAAACGCTCCCACTCACTTTTTGTAATTAAAGACTCTTCTATAATTACTTAGCA
The DNA here is from genome assembly GCA_026074375.1 of Tanacetum coccineum. Lineage (NCBI taxonomy): Eukaryota > Viridiplantae > Streptophyta > Magnoliopsida > Asterales > Asteraceae > Tanacetum > Tanacetum coccineum. The sequence goes on along the minus strand of BQNB010163274.1, from coordinate 11,175 downwards.
TGTAGAGGGACATTACAAGATACATTGACAGTTCCCGAGTTTAGTTTGTTAATGTCATTCTTCATAAGACTTTTAACAAATTCAGAACTTCAATTTCTTAAGACTTAATGTGAGTCATCACATTCCATAATCATGATGGTGTCTTATTAAACCTTCTAGGTTGGAGTCTTATTGAGTATATACAAGACATACTCAATTTCAAACCTTGACAGATTTGGAGGTAAAATATTTAAGTTATCAAAATCAAATAATTCCAAATAATTTGATTCAACACTCTAGACATACCATGAATATGTGGTATTCTATGAGTAATTTTATTGTGAGACTTTATCACAATCTTTTAAATAACTTAATACTCTTTTTGTCATATATTATCAATTGAGTCAAACGAAATGAACATATAGTATGAAAAAACCTATTTGCGTGCAATATTGTTATAGGGCTTTAACTAGTTCAAGAACTCTATCCATGTTAACGATACATTATTTTGCCTTTGAACAATTCAAGGACTTTTGTTCATGTCATAGCTAGAAGATATAACTTACTTTATGTTATAAGTCTTTCAACATTTATAAGGGACTTATGTTTTATTAATTTACATTAAACTTAAAAATTTTTAAACTTAAAGTTAATTTTTGAAGTTTAATTATCTTATAAGTCTTTTTAAATTTAACGGGACTTAATGTTTATTATTTACAATTAAACATAAAATATTTAAACATAAAGTAATTCTAAACGTCAACTCTTTTTGGCTTCAGTAGTAATTTCAAGTTAATCAAGATTACTTCATTATTTGGAGACATTCCAAGAGCACATAAACCTTTTACTCAAAGTAGTCTTTAAATCAAGATTACTTCATTATTTTGGACTATTCCAAAAATCACATTAAACATTTTTACTTGAAGTAGTGCTTTAATTCATATCTTGACGTATTGTTTCTTACCTTACGGCGTCAAGAAGAAAACCTTTTTAATCATATCGTTATTGTCTTGTGTTGTACTTGCACACATTAAAGATTCTCCCTCACTTGTGATGGACATATCATACACATAGTAAAACACATGACATTGTTTGGTTTATACAGACAATATGATTAGTGTCACTTATATTAGCTTTACGAGTAGATTTTAGACCACTTTGTTTAAACAAGAAAATAACATTGGACTATCCTTAAAAAAATAAGTATCTATACGTCGGAAAATTATATATTATCTCAAGATAAACAAGAAATAATCTAGGTTACTACCAAGATAAAGAACCTTGTAGCTCCGACTGAATTTGACAGCATCACATGAATGTCTTGTTCAGAAATAATCGGGATGCTCCCACTGGATTTGACAACATTGCAAGTGTTCCATAACCAGTGAAAACAAATAGTGATCTATTTATTTCCAACTCTATTTGAAATCTGAATTAGTAAAATTTACTTGGATTTCAAAAGTTCTGCTATGCAGATGAGGGACTATCCATCAATGCTATTGATTAACTTGAAATTTCGGCATGCAATTTCCTCTTTAATTTGGATTAAGACAAACAACTAGATACATTATATTAATTTTCCTTTATCACTTTTGCGGTAATATTGGTATTTCCTAATCAAAAACTCATAAAGCATCTTACATTAAGATGTTATCATTTGATAGCTTTAAGAACATATTCTCTAGTTATCTATATGTCTTATATGTTTCAAAGTATTCACCACCGAATAAGGGTGATGAAATCTATATGAAAATATAAGTAATGCAATCTACTTAACATTTAAATTTGCTATGAGTTTGATTACATTAGGACAATTCCTACGTTCCTATTATAACTTTCCGGAGCAAGAAAAATGATAGGAATGAGTCTCCTTGTTCCTTACAAGGAAAGGAGTCTCGGTTTAACTTCTTTGATAAAGAAACAAACCATTGTTTACGGTTTTATCGTTGCATTAATACTATTAATAGAATCGCAAAATTCAATTTTAGTATTTTCGATAATACTCCTTGAAGAAAATTAACTACTATGTTTATTCAAATATACAATTAATTTTCTAAGGTTAGGATCCTACTTGACATACCACCACCACATCAGTTGATCTGCTAGTGATGGCGTATTCAAAAGGTAATCAACGATTGATAATTCACAACTTTTGTAACTCCTAAACCATATGGGACTTACTTTATTACAATAATATCTAGTAAGCATGTTTCATCCCATCTAATGGGTGTTAATTGGTTCTAAAACACACAACGCTAAGTCGTCCAATCAAAAAACTAGTGATTATGTAACCACTACCGTCTCACGGAAAGAGTTTATATATCATCTTGAGATTGCAAATTTACAATGTTCACGCATGTAAAGAGCAATCTACAAGTGTTTTTAAAATTGGATGGCACAACTTTTGTTGAAAAATTGGTATTTTATTTGACGTGTCAAATATGTAGAAGAAGCATGCATACATCTTCGTATTTAGGATTTTAATAAAAACTTTTACTTTATTAGTTATTATTACGGTATCACCTATTATCATCGATATCAAATAGCACTTAAATGTAAGGACCTTTAAAATTGACGATTCAACGTATCTTTAAATTTAAAGATTTGCTTTTTATGAGAAAGATTAAGATAAGATTAAAAATCTTCTAAACACTAGACCATTTCGCGACTTTCTACATAGTATACCATGGTAGGAAACTCACATAGTCAGTATTATAGGTAATGGTATCTACAAGACCAAAGTTATTGATGGTCTCCCTGAACCTTGTCCTTGAAAACTATATAGGTAAATAAAAATAAAAAATTCTATTGCCTAAAAAAAAAAAAAAAAAAAAAAATTACGTCATTGATAAAAATAAAATTTTAATTTAAAAAATACATTATAAACTATAAATTGCTAGTCTAGTCATGAAAGATTTTATATCGGATGTAAGCCGAATCCATTTTTGACCTTTTGCATTAGATAGTCCATAATAAATCTTATTTCGATAATCATTAGTCATGTTTATATTTGTTTTCGAATAACCTTTTATTTTCTCACAGTTCAAACTTAAATTAAAACAAAAATAAACACAAAAACATAATACATATATCATTATTTAAAAAGAAATACTTAACTATTAAGTCTTGCAAAATTATCCATTATGATTCCTAATTTTCTATTAATTAAAACATGATTTATATATTTCATATTAAGGCTCTTCGTCCTAAAAAACTACGGCCACATCCATCGATATAACGTTGGGTAAGCCATATACAAATATATACACATAGCACTAAAAAATTTTTAAAACAAACTTTCGGCCCTAAGGACATAGAACCTAAGGTTTCACTAGCTTTTAAATGTCGTGGATCGAAACACATAAATTTATTGTCTATGTTTTAATTTCTTGTATCTCACTATTTGCATAAAACTTTTTAACAATTAAAAGATTATATCACATATCCCTCCATGATAAATTGCATGTATTTATCATGGACGCCGAATTAACAATTTAATTATAAAACATAAACCGATCGATTAACAAATTAACGCTCAAGTTTTATCAATAAAATTTCATACAACCTAGAATTCATCTAATTAATTTTATAACCAATAAAGATTGAATCTTGATGCACAAAGATCGAATCTTTATGCATAAAACGCCCAAAGGGCTTTAAAATTAATCAAGAATCCTAATTTGTCAAATTTTAATACTTTGTAACTACAAATTCTATACGATGGCTCATGATGTCACTGTTGGGTTTTACGATCTAACTAATCATATTAATTAACACAGGGATCAAGAACGCGTACCTTTTAGCAATTAACAAATACACCATCTTGAATATACGTGTGTGTATAAATCGAATACCACGCAAACTAAACAAGTTACCAAAGTAGATAACCTCTATGGTATGCACACACTACACGTCACCGAGATACGCTAGGATGCTAGTCCTTCTTTCACAAATAAAACAACTGAACACGATGTTCTCGTTTTGGTTCTTGTCGTCATACGATCGAAACCCACAAAGGGATTTAATACGGCCGGTTATTGACCAGGTAGAAAACATAATACTTATGCATGCCAATATAAATATTTCATGCAAAGTATCCGTATAACATGCATATGAATCATCATCAGTATGTATAGATATCACATGTAATCATACAAAAGGTTTGGAGGTTTTTCAATGTCGTAAGGTTTTGGATATAATATCTGTCAATTTCTATAATGACCTTTAGGGGTCATTATATAATCTAATATCTTGGTTTCCAAGTTACAATACAACACCTCCTCTAGTTTACTAGAAACTACATTTAAACCCTTCCTTTTTTCGTTTGGCTGAGTTTGACCGGTCAAAAACCAACACCCACGAGTTTGGTTTTCGTTTCTAACAACGTCCCTCCACTTGATTAACTATATATATTAATTATTATCAAACGTCTAACGTTATAATTAACGACCGTTTAATTATTTCGTGAAATATATTAATATAATTAATATACGATAAATATATTAATTACATTAACAAACGTATCCTCTGTGTATACGTGTGTGCCCCCATAGGCTCACATATTTCCAGCCGTATATTTATTTATGATGTGGACATATCCCAACAGTTTTGATAAAACAGAAGAACGAATAACAAAACATTATCTCCTCCATTGTGTTTTGTTAAAGCAGTTTATCTATATCCAATAATTTCAAACTGCAAGAAAAAACTATAACAGACTTAAATTCTTCTATTTGGCCAATGAACTTTGACAGTTTGTCCTTGCTTTCAGCGGTTAATTAAGCCAATGCTGTTGTAAACATCAAATCCTCCTTTCACAACAACGCGAAAATTTGTAAAAGAAGTATGGTGTTGGATGAACTGGAATTTGGGGGGAGATTAGCCTAACACATTTTGTATCTCTATAACTTTTGGAATGAATGCACAGTAAGAGATGATAAAAAAACTCATTTAGATAATACTTACATATCCAAGAAGATTGAATCTCCCGTCAAGACGAGCAAAGCTACTATTCTTTCTTCCGGTGATGATTTCCAGGATGAGAACTCCAAAGCTGAAGATGTCTGACTTTACAGAGAATGTCCCTCCCATTACGTACTCGGGAGGCATATAACCACTGAAAAATATATTATTTACTTAACGCTTCATGAAATACATGGTATTCAATTTGACAACACCAAGTTCATTTGAATGGTATTAGCAAATACGCCATTCGGAAAGAAGTAAATTATAATGTTCCAACCACCCTATTAGTCATTGCTTCAACCTCGTTGTCCTTGAATATTCTTGCCATACCGAAGTCTGATATTTTTGGGTTCATATTCTCATCTAAAAGAATGTTACTAGCTTTTAGATCTCTATGAATAACTCGCATTCTTGAATACTTATGCAAGTATATCAGTCCCTGAGCAATTCCTTCAATGATGCTAAATCATTTAGGCCAATCGAGCATTGCCTTTTTCGTTTCATCTACAACATAACAAAAGAAACTCTGATAACAAAATTCAGCTAACAAAAATACTGATTGTACCTAGATTTGAAACTTTTCATACCAAAGAGGAAGAAATCTAAACTTTTGTTGGGCATTTACTCATACATTAACATCTTTTCTATTCCATGAATGCAACAACCATGAACACGCACAAGATTTGTGTGTTGGAGTTTAGCTATGAGTATTAGTTCATTCTTGAATTCCAAAAGCCCTTGCCCTGACGTTCTTGAAAGCCTTTTTATTGCAACTTCTCGTCCATCAGTTAGCTTTCCCTGTTTATGAAATTTTATGATATATCTTTTTTGTAAGATAGAGTTAAGAATGCAATTCTACCTAAGGGTCATGACTTGATAATATGATCACCTTATAAACGGGGCCAAAACCACCTTGTCCGAGTTTGTTTTCAACCGAGAAATCATTTGTGGCTGCCATGATAGAGGCAACACTAAATACTAACAGATCAATTCCTTTCCCGCCATTGTCTTTAAGCTGATGCACGTCTTTGAAGCTTTCTGATGCTGTTAACTCAAGGAAATATTCATCTCTTTTCCTTCTCTCTTTTTCTACATAAGACTTAATGACTTAACAAAACAAGTAACCAAAAGTTACAAGATTTAAAGTTAAATGCAACTACTGTACCTTCTCGTTTATGCTTTAACTTTATCCGACACAAAAACAGCCCCAAACATGTGAGAACAAGAGAGATAGCGGCACCAATGAGTATCCATATCAATTGCATTTTGTTCTTGCCTTTCTTTCCTGAACAATGACTAGGTTAGTTGGAAAGTGTTAGAAATTATGTTAATTCGAATTTTTAGTCAATATTCTGTTAGGGTCAAATAAATGTGGAGAGTTAGTGGTTGATATGGCCTCTAATATCCTCCTGGTTTCTAGCATAGTGGGTTAAGTTGTTGAGTCTTTTTAGCACTCTTAGTTTACTTTCCGTTGTAACTATGGCCTATTTAAGAGGTCTTCGTATGCTAATAAAGATCATCTGTTGATCAGCAATATCAACTCATTTACACCATTCTTTACTTTATATTATTCCAACAATTGTGGTATTCGTTGGTTCTATATTGGGCATTACTTTCTTTCCAAGCATACGATTATGGCATCCAACCCTAATTCTCTCAATGTTTCATAGCCGCAAATCCTAGTGTTCAAAGGGGACTCATATGAGTTCTGGAGTATCAAGATGAAGACGTTGTTTCAGTTACAAGATCTATGGGAATATGTAGAATCACGATTTGCAGTATCTGATGATGATTCACGCAACAAGGAACATCACAAGCGCGATGCAAAAGCTCTTTTCTTCATTCAACAAGCAGTGGATGAGTCGATCTTCCCAAGGATAGCTGTAGCTACATCCTCCAAGCAAGCCTGGTCGATTCTCAAAACTGAATTTCAAGGTTCCTCAAAGGTGATTACAGTTAAGTTGCAGTCCCTTAGACGTGATTTCGAAACTTCAGTCATGAAAAACAATGAAAGTGTTCAAGATTATTTTGGCTCGAGTTTCTGCAATTGTGAGCCAAATGCGATCTTACAGAGAAAAGATCGCGGATGAGGTTATTGTGGCAAAGGTTTTAAGGAGTTTAACTCCTAAATTTGATCACGTGGTTGCTGCGATCGAGGAATCAAAAGATTTATCAAAATTTTCATTTGATGAATTGATGGGGTCTTTGCAAGCGCATGAAGCAAGAATAACCCAATCTGTAGTTTTTGAGGAAGAAAAAGCCTTTCAGACAAAAGGCGAGTCTCAATTCACGTGTCAGCGAGCAAGAGGAAAAGGCCGTGGAGGCTTTCGTGGATAAGGGCGATCCAGAAATAGTTCTTGGTATTGTTCCATTTGCCAAAAACCTAGACATACCGATGACTTTTGTTGGTTAAGACCCGGATGAAGGCTAAGTGTGTCGAGACATGTCGACGAACAAGTTGATTACTTGTTTATGGCAAAAGGTGAAATGGGCGAAGTTACAAAAGAAGCATGGTATATAGACAGCGGGTGTTCACATCACATGACCGAGGCAAGAAAAAGTTCAAGGAATTGGATGAGACGGTAAAATCTATAGTTCGTCTTGGCGATGACAAGCAACTTAAAATTGAGGGACGAGGTACCGTTTTTGTCACTCCTGGTAAGCAAGCAAAACATATAAAAGATGTTCATTTTGCACCTAACTTAGCTCACAACCTGTTAAGTGTTGGCCAACTTATGGAGTCTGGGCATTCTATTTTATTTGACGATGGGAAGTGCATGGTGAGAAACAAGTCAATAGATAAAGTTATTGCTTGTGCTCACATGACTTCAAATCGAATGTTCCCTCTCATTTTTTCAGACAAAATAGAAACTACATTTATGAGCAAAGTCGAGAAAGAAAGTGAATTATGGCACCTACGATATGGTCATTAAATTTTCAAGGGTTGTAGTTACTGAAGAAGAAAGAAATGGTCACCAATCCTCCTTCCATCATCTCTAGTGACAAAGTTTGTGAAAGCTGTGTTCTTGGGAAACAAACCAAGCAGGTATTTCCAGTTGGAAAAGCTAAACGAGCTAATGAAATACTTGAGCTAGTACATGCTGACTTATGTGGTCCAATGAGAACCGAGTCACTTGGTGGGAGCAAATATTTTCTGTTGTTCATTGATGACTATAGTAGGATGAGTTGGATCTACTTCTTGCAGCAAAAATCAGAAACGTTTGATCACTTTAAACGTTTTAAGGCATTGACCGAAAAACAAAGTTGGAAAAGCTTGAAAGTGTTACGATATGATCGAGGTGGTGAGTTTCTTTTAAATGAATTTGTTTCATTTTGTGAGGAGCATGGAATCAAAAGAGAGCTCACAGCTCCATATTCACCTGAGCAAAACGGTGTAGCCAAACGGAAGAATCGCATAGTGGTTGAGATGACACGGTCTATGATGAAGCAAAAGGGGCTACCAGACTCATTTTGGGCAGAAGGAACAACCACATAAGTCTATCTTCTTAATATATCGCCTACTAAGGCTGTTTGGGAGCAGTGGCGGACCTAGGATTTCAAAATAGGGTATGCACTCAAGTTCGGTATTTTTGAAAGGTATGCACTCTATGTATATTTCTTAAAAAAAAAAATTTACACTAGCCCATCAAATCGGAGGGTATGCACGTGCATACCCGTGCTATAAGCCAAGTCCGCCCCTGTTTGGGAGCAAACTCCATATGAAGCATGGCATGGAAACAAGCCTTCGGTGAGTCATCTTCGTGTTTTTGGTTCTATTTGCTATGCTCTACATACAACAGGGACACACAAACTTGATAGCAAATCTCAAAAATACATATTTATTGGCTATTGTTCGAATTCAAAAGCTTATAGACTTTATGATCCTACAAGAGATAAATTTGTAGTGAGTCGAAATGTTATATTTGATGAGCAAGCAAGCTGGAGCTGGGGATCAGGATCCATAGACTCAAATGTGCAACATAGTACAGGTGAATAGGATGAAGAACACACACAAGAAGAAGAAGAAGAAGAAGAAGAAGAAGAAGAAATAGAAAGCATTTCCACGCTCAACAACTCACAACAGTCGACACCAAAAAAATCAAGCTCAACATTTTCATCTCAAGAATCATCTCCAAACAAGGCATTGGAGTCGACACAGTTACGTAAGAGTAAGCGAGGAAGAATTCCCCGCAAACGATTTGAATGTGAAGGAGAATCTACTTCACAATTAGCATTGTTTGTTGAAGATCCTGCTAGTGTTGATGAAGCCTTGAAGTGCGATGAATGGCGACAAGCAATGGTAGAAAAACTTGAAGCTATTGAGAGAAATTAGACTTGGAACCTGGTTGACTTACCGGCTGGAAAAACGCCAATTGGAGTAAAATAGGTTTTCAAAACAAAGTTCTTTGCAGATGGTAGTGTACAAAGACATAAGGCGAGGCTTGTTGTGAAGGGATATGTACAACAATAAGGAATCGACTATGAAGAAACTTTCGCACCTGTGGCATGTTTTGAAACTATTTGAGTTATTTTGGCACTAGCTGCTCAAAAGCAGTGGAAAGTTTACCAATTTGACGTTAAGTCGGCTTTCTTAAATGGCGAGTTGCATGAGGAAGTCTACATTGATCAACCACCTGGATTCGAAAAGGAAAATGAGAAGAACAAGGTATACAAGCTAAAAAAGGCGTTATACGGGTTGAAGCAGGCGCCGAGAGCTTGGTATAGTAAAATAGACAAATTTTTTCAAGAGAATGGATTTGAAAGAAGTATGAACGAGCCAACTTCTTTACGTGAAAAAGGGAAGGTATGATGTGAAAGGTTTATACTTTCATACAATTATATTATAACCTTAACATCAAGCATAGAATAGCGGAAAGCAAATAAGGATCAATGACATGTTTGATAATTAACGTCTTAGGGTTACAACCTTTTGAGTCTAGCCCGAAAACAAGCAATCAAATTGCTTAGGGATTATCTCCAATAACCCTAATTAGGGGTTTATACGAAAACAATCCAAGTACATCGAAACGGAATGATTGTATCACGATTTGTACCACACGCTACTTGTATCGAGTTAACCAATCACTAGCTTGATAGGACGTTAGGTTTAAATACGAAACGATTCGGATTCCGATCACCTAAGGTTATGGGGTCGAATGTAGGACAAAAGAGTGATAGGAGTTAGGGATTATTGTCTATCTTTCACCTCTCCATTATGTGTGTTATTAAGCACCCCTAACCCTAATACTTGGTGAACAAGTAACATCAATTCATTAATTATGCAACATCAATTATGTAATAACATCTATTCATTATATGTAACATCAATTGTGTCAACATCATTCATTAATTATGTACATTATGTAACATCAATTTGTAATTATGTACTTGTCCTGTCCTTATGGTCGTGAGTCTTTTCCGTTCAATACTTAACGCCGTTAAACGTTTACGATGTTAAAAATTAACAAATATATTATTTATTAATTGTTTAACTGTTGTGAGTGCATCCCTGTTGTTCTTGAGTTCGATCCTAACACACTTCTTATTAATTTATCATCCATAAACTAACAGCTCCTACATTGGAATATTTATAGTTGTGATCACATTCGAGTTAGCGTTTCTATTTACACGCCGATGCCTCTTAGTATGAATCTCAAGTAAGTTCTCCTGGAAAAAACTTTAATGATTCATCATTATTATTATCCTTTTGTTTCTAATACAATGTTAATAAGGATATGGATCTTAGTCATTCCTTAATTAACGGATTCTGTTTCTCGTTTTATCTGATTGAGCAAGATTACCAAATCTTCTGAACGTATTCTAGAAAATCTTGGGTGTGGCCACACATATCATCCTTACCCTATCCCACGAGGGGCCACAGCTGTATTAAACTTCAAAAGTAATTGAAGGAAACAAATCCCTTATTGACTACAAGCAAAACTTATGAATTTTGCAACACTTCTGAAAACAATCCGTATAACTACCATTTACGTATAGCGTTAAATTGCTTCACAGAAATGCACTAGATCCATGACAGTTTCCTGGTATCTCAAGTCTGAGGATAACTATTTATGATTTACTTAATGACAAGATCCATAAAGTACAATCATATAGTTGGGATAAGTCCTATATTCAATTCATATGAATATTGGTTGCGGTAAAACAAATTCAATATACGTATATAGTATTAATCTCGTAAGAATTCTTTCCAAAATACTTCTCAACCAAGAG
>BQNB010163273.1:0-14461 GCA_026074375.1 Tanacetum coccineum | reverse complement strand
AAGTGTCACTTACATGTAAACCTGTTCGCAATTTTATATGGTCTCACTGACTTGCATAGTTTATTACGCGATAACTGATATGATGCTTGTTTAAGTAATTTACCGTTCTAGAGGAAATAGGAGAGTTCCCACGCTTCTAGACGAGTAATCCACCTAAGTATCTGAAAGTAAGACAGAAAACCCGTTAGCTCGCCCCGGGTGTTGACCCAGGACCAAGCTCGGGCGTGAAAGTAAGTACTTTTGCAAGAGCCGAAGGGGCTATGAGTAATAAATGTGTGTGTGTGTGGTAAAAAACCCTGCCTTTCGAGCAGTAAATGCTGGGGTATTTATACTACTTGAAGTACTGTTTGGAAGTACTGTTCTTGACACATTGGGAATGAAAGAGACGATCTATGCCTAGCCTTTGCCCTGGGTGTCGGTAATCCTTGGAGACATCGCTCCTTAATTCCCGGGATAGCGATGTTGCATAAGTGCTTGCTATTGTCCAACAGTCTGAAGAGGTGTCCTTCTTTATCGAGTCTAACGTTTTGTCTTCTTTCGGGTTGATGTAGTACGCCCGTCCGGACCCGTACGACCCGTTCGAATATGGGGCCCGTCCGGTATATACGCGGACAGTGACGGTAAGACAGCGGTGATAAACTTGTAATATTGGTACTTACTAGTTACTATACCTAGTCTCGTAAATACTAATTTTTCCAAAGACATGGATGCTATCTTTTATTCTACCGAATGTCATAAATGATTTATTTATAAGTGAACAAAAGTAGGGTTAAACATTGTATTTTTAGAGTTGTAAAAGAATTAGGTTGATCACTCACTTTTTAGAAGTTTAAATAGACGGACATGACAAGTACAAACATGTAAATGGGGAGAGTTTTCTTAGTTCAATTTAACCAAGGATGACAAATATTTGACTCATATGTACGCAATCTAATTGGAACATGGTCTAGAACATTTCTAAACATTTTCCCAAGCTACCCTCAAGATCTGAAACTGAGATGCGTGACCGTTAACCCTTTCTCTGGTCACCTCAAGATGTGTAGTTCAAACCTCTAAGTGATGACATCAAGGTGCCTGACTATCATGCCAAGTGACATCAAGGTGTCTGACTTTCATGCCACCTTTGTGGTAGCGGTGATGGTTCCCACGGCTTAAGCCATGGCACCACACTGTAACCAGCTCTCTTAGTGAGTAACTAAATTCTTTGTATCCACTCAGTTAGACATATTGATTAAGCCAAATCGTACAGCTGATGATTCAAGTTCACCCAAAGTACGCTTTTCCCTTAAATCAAGATTAGAAAGGATCCAGAATACAAACTGATATCTAAGCATAAGTCAAACGAAGCAGTGTCATCAAAATAAACAAAAATCAAGATCCTTGTTACATTGGGAACACTTGCACTTCGCGACCAATGATACAAGTTTACTATCTAAACGACAACTTGCCATTCGGGTGCAAATTGAAAACATGCCAACAGCAAATAAGAAATACCCCGCAAAAGATAAAGATAGTAACAACTAGAGGAACCTTTCTATTAATCAGGAACAACAAATACAATAATAATAGTTACACCAACACTGAATTAGATACAAAAAGAAGAGAATTCTAGCACTTTTCTCCAAAATGCTAGCCATAAGCAAACGCAAGCAACCATGTTCATTATTTACGAATGACGTCGTCATTATTTACTTATATGTCTGACTGTCGCTGGAATAGGCTAACTCATCTTGGAGACAGCAAATGCTGCAGTTCCTAGTTAGACCCAATAATGTGAGAGAAATACTGCCAAGGAGCCAAGATCAACCCAGGTACAACTTCGTGTCATTGTTTGTCCTAAATGTTTGTAGAAAATACCAAATATTAGGGACAAATGAGTAACTTTATGTGCGTTAACAAGCATTTAATTCTATAAAAGATACAAAAGTTGAGAGTATTCGCAAGATCCTTAACTTATCTTGGGAACAAAGCTTAATTGATTCTAAGTATTGAAGCTGTGGTCCTTTTGGAACTTTAATATATGCATATATCATTCTATTATGTTTACATGCTCTTACATGCAGCATACATCATAAGGCTATCATGGCCATTGAGGTGTTAACTAGGATCAAACATTACTCTCAACATGACCCACAAGTCGAAAAAGATATCAGACAAAATTCTATCTTTAAAGAATACTCCTAAAATATCATCCTCGAGGCACATGGTTTAAGATAATATTGGATTTTAGTTCAACAAAAAAAATGATAATAACATGAAAAGATTCTTACAGAAGTGTGAGTTCCCATCCAATCAGGCACGTGTCGAGAGAGAAGAGCAATATACTGTTCCATTGCATCCTCTCGTCCTAAATTTTCTAAACGTTTCCACGAATTCCTGCCGAGAGGTTCCAATATAGATTAAGAATCATAGAGACAAATAACTAAATACAGCCATGAATATAATCCTTAGGACTTCTACACAATTATACTTATCATAATCGGGTAAACGGATGCGGTTTTCCCTGTTTAAGTTACCCGGGGAGGGCGAGCCTTTTTTGACTCAGATGTACGCGGTCTCACCGGGTAAATCCTGGGACCGTTTCCGAAATGTACACACTCAGTGAGGTTTGAACCCTTGACCTCTTGTTTGAGAGGTAAGGACCTTAGCACTAGGCCATTTAGTGATGGTTATCATAATTATTCAGTTAATTTCCAGACCAGTTTAGAGTAAAAGAACAAGTAGGGTGTCAAATTCAGAGGAACGTGTGCAATTGATTTGTGGCCTCCTTCATGTGGAATGTACATCATAGAACAAATGAAATAACTAAATGTAATAAGCTCAAGCAGCAGTTACACACAAATCCTATTTTTACAATCTCTTTTTCACGGCTACGAATTAACAATCAATCTAGTTTATGTGCAATTGTATCACATTGTTACACCATCTAACTAATAAGCTCTTAAGATCATGCCTAGAAAATAAGTATCAATCTGGATTATATAATCTCATAAATAAAAACGCAGTACTTTAGGACACACAGACACTTACCAGTTAGCACGAGCAGACACCTTAAGAGCCATCGGCTGCGGCTCAAAACACGAACCTTCATTAGCAACCTTTTGCAGCCCATACAACTCCACCTTCACATCATTATCCATCCTCTCACCGCTACTCTTCGAACCCATAAACGCCACAGCAGCGCCAAACCTCTTCTCCAATTCCGTCGTCTCAATTCCCTGCCAATCATCATCATCATCATCCTCACAAATCACATCTTCTTCCTCAACTTTCACTTCACCAACATCAACCACAGATGATCCCAAATCTTCTTGCACCAATGATCCCAAATCACACTCAACCACATTACCCTCATCAGTTTTCACATAATTTTCAACTTGACTTCTTTCAGGCATTTCATCAAACACCTTATCATCATCATTATCATCAATCACAACCCCACTTCCAAAATCATCATCTTGAAAAGACAAATCTTTATCATTTTTATCACAAACAACCCAGTCTTGATTATCAATCTTTTCATTATCAACATCAGAACTTGAAGCTGAAGAAAGTGAAAATAACTTAGCAATTAACAAAGAAACAATTAAAGATAAAGAAATTGTGAAAACTAATTCTTGAAAAAGCTCCATAATACTAATAAAACCAATGACAAAGATGGTTTTCAAGGGTTTATAATTCGGATAAAAATGGAATTTTGGGCAAGGGGGAAAAGTATATACGATATTTATGCTTCCAATATATCATAAGTCTATAAAAATTTATCTCGTTAACTTGTGTTGTTTTTGTGGGGCCTACCCGCTTACGTGTGTTTTCCTTATTGTTACCGGCAAATTTTCGACTTTAGCGAGGTTTAAGATCAGAGCAATGCTACATCCATAAACAATTTACAAAAAAATATCCATATAATGACTTGGCATGTATTGTGTTCCAATCATATTGCATCATATTTCTCTTTCTTCATTTTTACCCTCCACAAATAGTTGTCAAATCATTATGTGGATATAATTTTATAAAGTTTTTATGGATCTAG
This sequence comes from Tanacetum coccineum, assembly GCA_026074375.1. Classification (NCBI taxonomy): domain Eukaryota; kingdom Viridiplantae; phylum Streptophyta; class Magnoliopsida; order Asterales; family Asteraceae; genus Tanacetum; species Tanacetum coccineum. The sequence goes on along the minus strand of BQNB010163273.1, from coordinate 10,428 downwards.
CATTATTCATAAGATTATTCATGTTTTTTAAGTTGGTTTAAATTTGATACCTCAAGTTTGAAGTTTTGAAATTTGACACAAAGAGTTTAATACACTTGGGTTGGATTTAGTGGTAATTTAACAAAACTTAGTCGCCTGCTCGCTACTGCTACATTAACGTCACATTATTGTATTTTCTGCTTCATTTCAATGTATTGAAAGTTCGCTAAGGATAGGTTAACTCAAAGCTATGTCATTACTTAAACTTTAATGGGAAATTACATGAGTCATTTTATATCTATACAATCTAGTGTATTCTTTTGAATATTGAAGTAACTATTAGTTGTCATTCTCGTGTGTTCCATTATCCCATGTGTCTTTCATTAGTTGTCAATCATGATTAGTTCAGTTGTCAATCATGATTAGTTCAGTTGTCAATTATTATCTAGTCAAAGATTGATTAGTGTATATCCATTTATCTTTGTACCCCCTAAAAATTGTAATTTAAGATTAATGGAATGTGCACGACAAAGTTTCACCAATCTTTCATTGTATCATAGTACTATTACAATCATACTACCAAAAACACTAACCCTTTATCACATAATAGTTTGACCCTCCACGCTGGCATCGACACTCGCCGATGATTCGGAGAAGATCCAAAAATGTATCTTTACAATTCTCTTTAATTAGTAGTAATACAATTAAAATCAAGAATCTCCAACCTTCAATAACCACCGATCGTCCAACCCACCGCCCGCTTACTGTTGTTCTCTTCCAGCCACAAATCGTTGGTGGTATTGTCTTGAAATAAAGATATAAAGGAAGCTGTAACTCATTCTTTTCATGGCAGAAAGAACCCAAAGTGTTTTAGTCTTCAAAATTGCACAAGCTAATGAAGTTAGGTTGTTAAAAGTTACATTTCACGTGCTTGTGTCAGCAAGTTAAGAAAAAAAGTTAAGGAATTTGATATAATAATATGGTATTGGAATATGGTGCTCACTAAAGTGAAAGTGAATTAGGGATGGGAGTGACATATTGGGCTCAAAATCGCGACTGGACATCCACTATATTTATCTGTTACTTGTTTTACTATCGGAGATCATTGTCATTTTTCAAAATAGTTGGTCAAAATTTGCGCTCCTACCTAAAGGCAAAAAGTCATGACATAAAAATAAACGTCACGCAAAGGAGGAAGCCGCAAACAGCAAAACAACTATGCCGATGAATGCAATTAGTCTTCCGTCTCAACAAACAACAAAGAAGATGATAAAAGAAGTAGCGCTTTTCAACTTATGTAGCGGAGATAATTGTAGTTTTCGAAAATAGTTGGTTGATAAATTGTCGCTCCTACCTAAAGGCAAAAAGCCATGACGTAAAAATAAACGTCACGCAAAGGAGGAAGCCGCAAGCAATAAACCACTATGCCACTAAACGCAATTATGTTTCCGCTTAAACAAACAACGAAGAAGATGATAGAAGAAGAATAGGCTTTCAACTTATGTTCTAGTTTGTCCGTCGAGAAGCCTCCCGTTCAAACTGCGGGGGAGTATTAGCTGTCATTCTCGTGTGTCCCATTATCCCATGTGTCTTCCAGTTGTCAATCATGATTAGCTTAGTTGTCAATCATTATCTAGTCAATGATTGATTAGTGTCTATCCATTTATCTTTGTACCCCTATAAATTGTAATTTATGATTAATGAAATGGACACACAAAGTTTCACCATCCTACATGGTATCGAGCTAGGTGTGATTCTCATATCTAATCTACCGTAATGAGCCGCCATCTTCAACCACCTAACCCCGTCAAATCCCTCCATCTATCAAATATCTCTATCTCTATTTTCAAAACCCTAGTTGTCGGTCACAATAAGCCGCTACTAAATTCCAAAAAAAACAAAAATCTCTTATTTTTCTGTTATCATCACATATGTTTTCTTCTCTTATGCTACTGATCTTGCTCAAACATATACCATATGTTTGATTTAGTTTTGTTATTTTTCTGTCTTATTTAATTTAAGGCATCTTAACATGCGGCTATGACCCTGCTCTCTATCTAATTCCTCTAAAAGTATCCTCTTTTGTTTCCATCTGCTTTCTTGCGTTCGTTTCCAAGGTATCCTCTTTTGTTTCCATCTGCTTTCTTGCGTTCTTTTCCAATCTCTTTCATTTTTTTTCTCTTTTCATCTAACAAATCTCAACAACAACAAATAAAAGAAAATCAATTTTCTCAAGCCTTCTCAATACGTTTCTTTTCCTTTTCTAATAGCTTTCTCCTCAAGCCTTCTCAAGCAAATCAATTTCCTTCTCGTTTTATTTGTTTTTCAAAGTCATTCTAATCACAGGTTTTATTTACTTTCCTTCTTAACTTTTGTTTCCTTCTTAGAAAAAAGAAAAGATGAAGTTTTGGGTGTTACAGCTTCCTACGCAGGTACAATATTACAACAACAATCAATAAATCAAGTTTCTCGAAAGATAAAAGATTTCTCGCCTCTTGCAAAGTTTAACTCCAGTTGGATCGTTCGAAGACCTCGCGTTCCAACTGTGAGGGAGTATTAGATGATAGATTATTTTATTGACTACCTTCCAATATTAGTTGATATATTTTTGGATGATTTGTTAGTCAACATGTATTTTAGGATGATTAGATAATCATGAGTAGGATGATTCGATAATCATTATATGTACATCCATCATCCTTAGCTGTAGTCTAGTTGTTATTGGGCTCAAGCCTGTATATTTGTATCTATAAATAGTGGTGAAATAATATATCATAACCTACGGGGTTTTCTATCTTCTTAGAAACCCGTTTGGTTTGTAAGTGGGTTTAGGATTTGGATTTGGATTTGGATTTAAATTTGGTTTAGGATTTAAATTTGAATTTGATGTAATAGAGAGATATTGTAAAAGTTGTTTGTTTTGTATTAGGGTTAAGGATAAAATAAATAATTTTATACTATTTTTAAGTTTAAATGAAAATAAAAAATAATAAAAATAATTATATACCAATTAAATAAAAAGTGTTGTGTAGCTCACAAAAATCTAGACTATTAAATATCATTTATTAAATTTCAAAACCAGGGAAACCAACCCACTCGGTTGGGTTTTATAAAAGGTGGAATCTTAGGATGAAGTACCGTACGGAAAAACCAAGGAGAGATACCAAACAACATTTTTTAGTCTAAATCCTAATTTAGAATCCTAAACCCTTAAACCAAAATGCACCTTACATTATCATCTAATAGTAACTCGGTTTTTCATTTTGATATTCTTATTCTCGTGCATATACATTAATATAAATCTAAGAATAATAATAATATTTATAAATAACAACAATGATAAATATATATATATTTTTTAAAGACAAACTTTATGTTTAGGCGGTATTCGTTATATTAATAAAGTTATTAAAAATTATGAAAACTGTTAATCTTACACTTAAGTCCACAAATTTAAATTTAAGATTACATATTTGTGCTTATGTCCTCCTTTGTCTGTATGTTTTTTGATATGCGTTTTTGCTTTTTTGTTCATGCTTAAGCCTTTTTCTTTGCTTTTATGTTTATGCTGTTATGTTATGCGTTTTTGCTTGTATACTTTTATGTTTCTATTTGTATGTTGTTATGTTTATGCTTATGTTTCTTTTGCGCTTTCTTTATCTTATATGTTGTTACTCATATAGTATATTCTTCTATGTCCTTTTGCTTGTTTTCTCTTCAGATCTTATGTAGGTTTTTGGGTTTATTGCTTATGCTTGTTGCTTACTTCTAGTCTTTTGCTTTTTTTGTTTTCCTTATCTTTGTTATTGCGATTTTCACACATGCACTTATATATAAGCACAGATGCACACATTTACTTGCCGGAGGTCTTTATGGTAGCAGTCTCCCTACTTTCGGGCTTATAAATCCTAAGTAGAGATAATATATATCTACATACCACTTACTCGATACTTTACTCCAGCGAGAGTGAGTATGTTGTTATTGTTGTTGATATTTTTATAAAGTTTTTAAATGTAAACTCTATTAGTCAATCAGATAATAACATTGTTTTAAATCCGAACACTTTAAGTTTAGTTAATTACTCTCTTTTATTTTTTAAAGTTTTTTGTAGTCAGTTTGCCCTAATCTTTTAGAGTTCTTTTTCTCTTCAAGTTACAAAATCAAATTTATTAAGAGTTTGACTAAACAAATTTAGTTTTGACTTGATGACTAGAGTCACTTGATTTTAAGATAGAGCTTTTATATTGGTCCAATTTAGTTGTGTCAAATAACTTAATTTCAATTTTCTTTTCTGTTACTCCTATTATATAAAAGTTAGATGAGATTAGGCAACAAGCTCTAAGAAATAATTTTAATGTATTGTTTTATGCTAATGTACATTTTAAGAAAGGATTTTTCTGTCTTGTGCCTTGGGGCATAAGTTAAAGAAGGTTCACTATTTGTGTGTCATCTTCTGAGTGGCCAATTAGTAACCATGAGGCTTGGTATGAGAACCACTCGATGACTGTTGGCCATCTAGAGAATGACACACATGTTGTGGGCCCCTCTTTAACTTGTGCCCTAGGGCACAAATTAGAAAACCCTTTAAGAAAAGGGTTATTATACAAAGATGTTATTAAAGTTTACAAGAATGTTCGCCTAAGTTACTATAGTTTCATTTTGTTCATCTAAATTACCTATGTTCACGGGTTGGTTAATTAGGGTACCCAACCTTTATATAAGTTACACTATGGTTACTCTATGGAGGGGTAACCGGTTGATAACACGTATCCCATGCCATATGGGTCTGCCACTTTTTTTACCGCACCAAAAATTGGTCCCACTAACATTTTTATAAAAATATCCTTTATTATTATCACTATTATTTATTTTTATTCTTTTTCCCATCCTCACCTTCAAATCTACAATACCATCAACTTCACCACTAAAAAACACAAACACCCTTGGCTCTTGCTTCTTAAACCGACATCACCACCACTTCATTTTCTTTCTTTTTTTCTGTTAAACTCATAAACAAAAATACAACCAACAATTTCTCATCATTCTCTTCTATATAATTATCACCCAAGATTTAAGTCAAAAATACCTAATTCAACACCAAACTAATTTTCAGTCCAAACATTTTTTTTCTCTTTCTCAATAGTACAAACTCTTTATATATATATAATAATGCCTATAAAACAAAATTGACACAAAACCAACCTCTACAACACAAAAATCATAATCTAATTATACAAATCTAAAAGTACAATCCAAACACTTTCTTTCTTATCAGTATAATATAATCCAAACACCCCTTCTAATTCAACACCAAAAAGAAAAAAACCGAGATCTGAGATTAGCATCCTCAATCCAAACATAACATATCCACAATGCTCTTCAAACAGCCTTTTTTCTTATACATGGTTGGGAGATTGAGGGGAACAATGGGCGTGGACATGGAGATGGAGATGGAATGATTCAGATCTGATAAAAAGGATATATGGATATTAAATTGGTGTTGGAATGGTTCAGATGCGGTGGCGGGTTTTGTGGTGGTGGTAGTATGGTTGACAGTTGGTGTATGGTGATAGGTTTGGGGGTGTTGTAAGTCTGGTTATTGGGGGTTGTAGGGTGACAGGTTTAGCAGGTATGGGGGAGTGGTATGGGTGGCTGGTGATGGTGGTGGGTACTGAGTTAATGGTGTATGAGTGTTGAGATGGTGGTGTGTGGTGGTTGTTGGGGATATATCAGAGAGAGAACAAAAGAAGAGGATAAAGAAGACTAGAAGTGGATGTGTGGTGGATTTTAATTATTTATTTTAAAGATAAAACTTAAGTGAAATGAAATATGTGCTGAAGTGTTATTAAAAAATAGATAGGTATTTCCACATAGGATTTTAACCGGTTATACTAAGTTGTAATATAGTGAGTAACGTAATCAACCCGTCACGCAAACATGAGTAACCTAGATGAACGAAATGAAACTCTAATAACTTAGGCGAACATTCTTGTAAACTTTAGTAACATCTTTGTATAATAACCCTTAAGAAAACATAACAAAACAAGTTACTATTTATTAAAAAATAGTCTAGGTTTATAAGTGGCTTCCAAAAAACCTCTTCAAAAATTAATTATATTCATAGAATCCCCTCACATGACAAAAAATATCTTTAATCACTAAATCCCCTCTAAAAATAAATAGTTTTATTCTAAGAGAGTTGGGTGTGTTGGCGTTTGGGTGACGCCAAGCCTAGTTGGCACAACACCAAGGTGGCGTGACCACACCGGGTATCGGCGCCAAAGCCCAAACCAAGCTTGTGGCGTGCGTGAAAGATAGAAAACCAAAAAAATGCTCGTTTGAAAATGCAACGACTATTAACGGCTAATTTTCATTCTTTTTATAAAAAAACTAATACACAGCCATATAAAACCACACTATATAAACCCCTTTACACATTCATTTTTACATACAAACTAATATTTACTTCCATTTACATATCCGTTCTTTACACGCATACTATATAAAAAAATATATCAACATTCAAATGATCCGGTTTTCAATAACCTTCTCGGGATGGCGCAACATCCAAATTCATCATCTTCGTCACACCCTCCTACACATTCATTTGTGAACTCAATATCTTCACAACCTTATTTTCTCGCTTTTTGTACCCAATATACTATCCTGACATACACACCCGAACAATATTTTCACTTTCAACAACAACAACTACTTAACCAACAATTGCAACATCAACAAAACCCACCACAAATTCTATCCATCACAATAAACACAACCACCGCCATCACAAACCGCACAACCACTACAAGAAACATGCAAAGAAAATACGTGAAGAAAAGGAAAAATACCCACAAAAATATCAACAACCACCACCATAACCACCACAACCGAGGGATTGACAAAGATTAACACGCGTTGGCTACAGGGGGAGGAAACGTTATTATTTGTTGTTATGTTGTTGTTTCCGAGGATAACCAAGTCGAAAATAACCAAAAAGACGAATCATTTTGGTACAAGGTTCTTAACGAGTTCAACAAATCCGCACTACACAAATGTACCACAGATATGTTGACAGGGAAGTTGGCAACAATGATTTGGTTGATAAAACCGGACACACTGAGCTATTCGTAGATGATGCGAGACCACGTCCCTTCGACAAAGAACGTCCTGCAAAAAAAAACTAAATCGAAAACCACGGCGAGTTTCACAGGGACTAACCCGCAAGATATTGGGGAGTCTTTACAAAATGAATTTATATCAGATGGAAAGCAGCTCAAGAGATGTACGCGGTGTGAAAGAAGAAAGTCCAGACAATAATGTGGTTGGAAGAATTGAGGTTTTCTGGCACTAGCACCATAAGGATGACGGCGCAGGATGCCTACATGGTCGACATGAAAAGAAAAAAGAATTCCGTTAAAAATATAAACGTGACAATGTGTAGTCGTCGACGTTGTTTTTTAATTCGTGTTTTTTTATTACCGTATTATATTTTTTGAGTGTTTTAAAAAAATCATATTTTTTTATATTTCGTAATTTTTTTATTATCATATTGTAATTTGTATTTTGATTTAATGAATGAAAATTTATTTGGTTTGAAAAAGTGAAAAAGGAAATAAAATGGTGGGTCATAAAAGAAGTGTTTTGGCTTGAGTGATAAGTGATAGTGTATTTTAGTATGTGAGTGATAAGGGAAATGAAAAAAAAAATGTTGAACTGACGTTGAATCGACTCTTTAGGTATGTTTGGTAAAATGTAACAGTAGCAATTAGCAGTAAGCAGTAGCAGTTAGCAGGAGCAGTAGTAGTTAGCAGAAGCAGTTTGTTATATAAAAACGTTTGGTTGCATAGCATTAGCTATAATTACAAATGGTTAAATGACGTAAATAAACATATAAACAATACTAATTAATTAATAGATAGAGCATTATAGTAAATCTTATTCAAAATGCTAGTTTAATATTCTCAAAGCTAATCTGAATAGCATTAGAAAAATAGCATTTTGACCAAATCTTAAATGCTAAATGTTTTTTGCTAAACAAGTGTTGAAATATTAAGGCTTATGTCTAAAGCTAAATGCTCTAAAATGCTTGAGCCAACACACTTGCTTTCTAGATTAAAAAAAAGAAATAAATTAAATCAATTTAAGTGATTACAATATAAAAAGTATTGAAAATATCTCGTCGCAATGTGCGATACTCGCTAGTCGCTACCACAACCAAGAGGACGTATTGTTGGATTATGTGAGTTGGATCCGCATGTTATACATTAGAAATACGTGAGCCTATTGGGGGGACACACGTTAATACACGAAGAATACGTTTAATACTTCACGATAAAAAATTTAAATAGTCGTTAATTTACGTTACTTATATAACTGACTTAACAGATACTTTAAATATAAAACCAAGGGACTAAACTAGACAAAGCTCAAACCACATGGGAGCCCCTTGTTGGCCGAACCATTGAAGGTTCTAGAAGGGGGTATTTGTTCGGTTATAGGAGGGGGGAAAAGGAAACAATAAGATTTCCTTGTTGGACAAGAATTAGGGTTATGTGCCTATATAAACACATACCCTAGACCTCATTATTCATTCATTCTATCCCTAAATCACCTAAGTATTTTTGGTGCTCCCCTCATCCCATAGTTCGACCGAAACCTAACCCCTTTTAGGGTTTTTGGTTTTCTCCTTCCGAATTGATCGACCTAAAACCTTTAGGGTTTTAGGGTTTTGCTAATCCTCCTTGTTTGATGATCTACATGTGGTGTGTGTTTGGTGTTCTTCCTAGCTCGACGATACACAAACCCTTACTAGGGTATTCGGTTTGAAGGTTTTGGTAATTAAGGTTTTTTGGTTCAAACCCTAATTAGGGTTTACTTGGTTCGATTAGTTCAAGACTCACAAGGGTGCGTTTGGTAATCGGTTTAACACTTGGTGTTTGGTTCCTGAAGTCAAGGCTAGCACACTTGGCGTGTTCGTTTGACGTGATTGTGTGAGCAACCGCAGAGGTGGTAATTTAACCACTACTTTGTTTCAAGTTCAAGATCAAGAGGTAAGTAATCGTTTACTTATATTATGTGTTAATCTATGTGCTAAAACTAGATTCATCCGATGCGTATCCATAGTTAATGGTTTAACTAGTTCTTAAATCCCAACAGTGGCATCACGAGCCACCTCGTTTTTGGTATTATAGGTTACACGCTTAAAATTAAATAAAACGCCTAGTTACACGCCTAGATTTAATTTTTTCGCTAGATCCGCTACGTTTACTTTCTTTATTTATGTATTCTTGTAAATATTGCAAAGATATGCAAATCCTTGCCATAATTAATAAAGATGTAGATCTAGATCTTGAATAACTATTAAAGGTTAATATAGGTTAAAAAGGAAAGTAAAATTAATTTGTTAATTTAGAAGATTTGTTTCCTTTTTTAATTGTGCTTATTAAGGAAAGTGTATCACACTATTTAAATAAAAAATCTCGATTTTTAAACATGGTGATAAAATCTTTTTGAATAAGGCGAGTGGATCTTTTAAATATTTAGTTTGCTTTTGTTTCCTTTTTCTGGCTATAAGACCTACTCAATCACTTTTTGTGATGAATGGGGCGATCTAGGCACATAGATGAAAACCTAGTGAGGGTCTTATGGTTCTCCAATTGGGGAAGACTCGCAAGAAAACTCGGATATTACATGTTTACTTGTTTATTTAAGGGTTTTTAGATAGACAGGTTACTAAACTATCAACTTTTATTCGCCTAAGTTACTAAACTTTTTTCTTGTTCATTTGGGTTACTGGACTATTGAAGTTTGACTTTAAGGTTACCGAACAACAAAAGTGTGTTCATTCAGGTTACCTCATATACTGGCAACCGGGATATTATGTTTTGACCTTCTCCATGTCAGCTTTTTATAGGCCCAATTATCTAACTCAGAAACTTATCAGGTTATTTGACATGTATGTTACTTAACTTTGCGAATTTGTTCGCTTAAGTTACTAAACTTTGTTGTTTTATTCATATAAAAATACCTCTTGAAAATACATGTTTTTATACATGTTTTTATCCATGTTTTTATATGCATTTTTATACGCACTTTTTTATACACGCTTTTATACACACATTGTATACACGTTTTTATACACACAATTTTTACACATTTTTAAACAGTTTTTTTTGTGTATAAAACCGTGTATAAAAATGTGTGTATAAAAATTTGTGTATAAAACCGTGTATAAAAATGTGTGTATAAAAACGTGTATAAAACGTATATAAAATCGTGTATAAAAATATGTGTATAAAAACGTGTGTATAAAACCTTGTATGTGTGTATAAAACTGTGTATAAAAATATGTGTAAAAACATGTGTATAAAACCGTGTATAAAAATATGTGTATAAAAACGTGTTTATAAAACCGTGTATAAAAATGTGTGTACAAAAATGTGTGTA
>BQNB010163272.1:0-14461 GCA_026074375.1 Tanacetum coccineum | reverse complement strand
TTAGAGAGGAATGGAGCTTTGATTTTCCCAAGAAAACAATGGGTGCAGGTTTGGTATGGATTAGAATCCACTAAAATTGAGTCAAACATGATACATCATGTTCACCGATCACAAATAAGTTAAATATATACAACATTTTTTTTAATAAAAATCAAAGGCCCACTAATTTATTTACACTCACAACAAACTTAACATGATATATCATGTTTAACCACAACTTGAGAGGATCTTTTTCCATTTGATATACCTTTTTATCAATATTTTACAATTAAACTATTATAGAATAACTTTTTACTACATGTATATTTTGTATCTTTTAAAACCTAACAAATAAAAAACGAAAATTCAAGAAAATAGTGTCAAATTAGGAAATTTTTATATTTTCTTTTTGAATAAAATCAGAATTAAAAAGAAAAATTAAGAGAATCATAACTAGTAAGGAAATATTCTTTTTTTTTTAAATACAATGTCTCCACTTTTCGTTTTCCTTTACTAGATAAAAGATTTACTTTTGTAACACATGAGGTGTTTCAACTTGGATTTCGATTTAAAAGTAAACTTCACAAAAAGTAAGTTTTATGATATTAGAGTTAATTTTAATGAAACCACGATTCTTGCATCCACTCTCAATTTTCAACCTTCCTACCTTTCATTTATTTATCTCGGGTTATCCATTAATGTTAATATGTGTAAAGCTTGTTATATATTTGAAACCCATCATTGATGAATTCCACAATAGATTAGCTTCATGGAAATCCAAAACCCTTTCTTATGGTGGTAGCTAGGCTAACTCTTTTGAATCAAACCGGTTCTCGGGCTTTAGGCATCTACTACTTCTCGCTTATTAAAGCTCCTAAACGTGTAATCAACCATCTTAAGAAACTTAGACGAAACTTCTTTTGGGGTGGATCGCTTGATTGTAACAAGTTATCTTGGATTGCTTGGACCAAAGTGTGTTATTCCTCTAGTGTTGGTGGACTTGGGATTGGAAGCCTTCAAGCCTCTAATTTGGCTATGTTAATCAAGTGGTTGTAATTTGGCTATGTTACTCAAGTGGTTGTGGCGGTTTCACACTGAGAACGATTAATTTTGAAAGAACATAATTATCTCTATTCATGACGTGCATGGAAATTTTGCATTCCATGGTAACCTACTGCTAAATACTTCAAGCACTTCAAGCATCCCTTGGAAGTCTTTGGTCACACTTGACAACCATCTTTCATATGCTAACATTGATAGTTGTTCTCTATTTGTTAAAAAGATAGGTAAAAGATCGTCAACTAAATTCTAGGAAGATTGTTGGTTTGGAGACAATGATCTTTGAACTTTGTTTCCAAGAATATATGCTTTGGAGACATATAAACAACGTTTAATCTTTGACCGATGCCAATAAATCGATGGGTTAATATCTTGTCATTGGCCTCAATGAGAGAGGTTAAAAACGGGCCAAAGTTAAATCAACTCAAAGGGTTTCTTGACCTACTTACTAGTTATACGCACACAAAAGATCCTAATGTGTGGGAATTTTCTTTCAGCTCTTCAAAGCAATATACCGTGTCTTAAGTGAGAAACCTAAGCAATAATTATCGCTTAAACACGCTCGACAACAAGGTGAGAAGGAATCGTCTCTTACCCATCAAGATCAATGTTCATACTTGGTGTTTATCCCTTGATCGGTGGCCTACTCGTTGCAATCTTGACCTATGTAAGATTGATCTTGACTCCACTAGGTGTTCGGTGTGTAATGGCAATCTCGAAACAACCCAACATCTATTCTTAGAGTACCCCATAGGTGCTGACTTGTGGAAAGGTGTTCGACTATGAGGGGGGGGGGGGGGTTATCCGACTACCCCAAAAACCTTCTTGACCTTGTTCTTTAGGCCGACAATGTTCCTTTCAACTATCAACAAAAGTCATGTTTTGATGTCGTGGTCCACACAACCACTTGGGTTCTTTGGAGATATTGGAATCGCTTGTGCTTTGAGTTAAAATCTCGAATGAAAGATATATTGAGAATGCTCAAGTCGTATTCCGTAATTATAAAGCTAGAAATAAGTGAGCTTATTGGGGGCACACACGTATACACCGAGGGAACGTTTTATTAAAATGATTGATGTATTTATAGTAAATATATTAATTTTATTACGTAAATAACGAAATAACTAAACTGTCATTAATTATAGCGTTAGACGTTATAACTAACTAATTGACATTTATTAACAAGTAATGGACTTGTTAGTACAAAACCGAAACATATGGGGGTGTTTGTTGTTTTGGCTAAACTTAAGGAGGTGGAGTTTGACTTACACTCCAAGTTTGGTTATATAATGTATCCTTGATACATTATTTACCATAACTTGCAAAACCTAAAATCAAGAAAAAACACATACTTCTCCTCCTCTTGTGATTTGCAATTGGCAACAAGAAAAACCAAAGGGTTTCGATCACCGATTTCAAGAACACCAAAACCATAGTGTTTCGTTGTTCATTCATGATATGTGAACTAGCATTCAACGTTCTTCTATAACGTGTAGTGTATGCAACCTTAGAGGTGATTTCCTTTAATCACTAAGCGTTTCATTCAAAAACAAAGATCCAAATCAAGAATCACTTATCTTAGTAATTCAAGTGATAAGAGGTTAGTACACTTATATGTGCCTATTTGTGTTAATCTATATGTATAAAAAAAGCTCCCTATGGGACACCTTCTGCTGCGTACTCGTAGTATAAAGCATGGTTGTTAGGATCCCGGTCATGGTCTTAGGATCTTATGACTTTACGATTTTACAAAGCAAAAACGATTCAGATTCTACACATATTAAGATCTTATAAGATCCCGATCTTGACCATAGAATCTTAAAATGTAATCCGATCCGATCTTACTTTTCTTGATCCGCAAACTAAAAACTATAAAGTTATGGATTATGTTTTATAGAATTTAAAAAACAGAATGTTAATCTTCTTAAACGTTGCAAATATTCATAATTTAGGACAACATTTCCATAAACATTCATATAATTATGTGTTTATGATGTATAATAATTTATAGATTTGAATACTATTACAAAGAATAATAAGAAAATAACAATTTAGTAGGATCTTACAATCCTGATCCGTCTTACGATCTCGATCTTGCAAAAATAAAAACGATCTTAAATAGGATCCCATTCTTTAAAACCTTGATATAAAGGGTTATATGTTTGATAAATCCCAACAGTGGCATCATGAGCCATCGTTTGCTGTTACGGGTTACACCACATAAAACGTAAAATTTTACCTAAAAAAATTGTTTTGTGTTTTCTTGAAATCGAATTTTACATGCTCTTAGGGCATTTTTTTACAAGTTAAATAAAACCCTAAGATTGTTTAAAAATAGATTTTATAAAATCATAGGTCGGTAGTTTACGTGCTTCAAACAAGGGATTTTTACAAGTTACAAATCTTTTGTGTTTTTAGCTTATTAATGTGTTAATAGTAGTTTATTTTAATCCATTATAATTACATGCATACTTGTCATGGATGATAAGCCATATTCTTGATTTTTATCAAATTAATTAATTGGTTAATTGTTTTGACGACTTAAACGATAAATAATCCGGTCATAAAGCTTTTGCAATCAAACTATTTGACGTATGTGTTCTACTTGTTTTAGACTTGTCTAATAAGTGGGAGCCTTTTTCTATTACTCCAAAAGTTGGGGAAGACTCTTTTTTTGTAATGAAGATGGAAACCTCGGATACTTATGTGTATAACATGTTTTATTGCTTTCTTTATTTATCGTAAGATAAGACTCAGTGTTATGCTTCTACCCTATTTCTGTCTGTGTATTTTCATTATCTTTTACTCCTCGTGACTTGATTTTTTTTGCAAAAAGATTTTTGAAATTAAATGGACATGTTAAATATCGAAATTTGATTTAATTAAGCTAATGTTCTTGCGAGTTTATATGTCATCTAGGGTTGGGCTTACATACCGTAATGTTTCTCGCGACGAACTTGCTTGATCCATTGGTTTAATAAAACTTTAAATATAAACTTAAAGTTTTTGCACTAATTTTATTAATGACCAAATTTGCTTAAACAAATGTCTTGCATCGTGTTAAACGCATTAGTTTTGAGGTATTTCGTGACAAGGCTTAAGGTCTTGCCCTACCTTGTTACGGACCTATACTCTATAATTTTCTCCCACAAGACACATGCAAGTATATTGGGTTTAACATATGGTATAGGGTATGAATAACCTTTTATCTTTTCCTGTGGCACTACATGCTTCGGCATATGAGCTAATGGTTGAATTACTTAAGGCTTTTGGCCTTTCGAGGATGTCAATCTAGGGTTTTGTTATTCTTTAATATTTTCCTGTGATAAATGTGCACCCAAAAAGCTAACAAAAATTGTTTCTTAACTTGCGTTACGAAGATGTATGCATGCTTCTTCGTACACTTTTGATACACGTTTTTATCAAACCCTTAAATACCCGTTTTTAAAATTTAAGTCCTTTTCGTCAAATTGTGCGAGGACACTTGCAATTGCCTTTTGCTCTATGACAGTCATAGGCAAACTTCAACCCAAGGTGAATTTTCTCTATAGGTCAGACCTATGTTAATCTTCACACATTCTTGCACTGGATGACTTAATCGAGTATGGTTGGTCAACCCTTCGACCCGAGGCAAAGAATGAGACGAAACATGCCACATGACATTAGTATATCGTTGCTAAATGCCATTAGTCTCATAAGTTTAAGAGCTACACTAATACTTCAATTATCGTCTGTCGCTTACCTTTTACACCCACAAATTACTAGTAGTCACACTACTGTGATGAGTGGGACCTCAAGAAGGATCTTAGACTTTTAGTAAATTAATTGGGTAGTTAATTTTTTAAAAGAATTTATTATCGAAAATAGTAAAATTTGAACTTTATTTATTATGATAATTGCAACATGAACGATAATATGTACTTTTCTTGAAAAGACAAACTGAGTCTTCTTTCCTTGTCAGAAAGAGAGAGACTTATTCCTATCTTTTTTTCTTGCTAGAGAAAGTTAATAATAGGAGCAATTGAATTTACCTAACATTCTAATCAAAATCATATGTGAACTTACTCTTGAAATCAGTTTGTCTTGCATAAGTCAAACGGATAAGTATGGTTGCGAATCTTATTCTATCAAATAGTTTTCACTACCCCTATTCGGTTTTGAACTCTTTGAAACATATAAGACATTTTGATAACTAGAGAACACATTTCTATAGCTATAAAATGATCATGTCTTTATCTCATCAAGACACATTATGAGTTGTAATTAGAAAATAGAAATATTAACGCAAACTGGTAAAAGTAATAACAAGCATGATTCACCTAGTTGTTTGCGTCAGCCCAATAAAGGGAACTACACCCTTGTGGTTAGGTAGGCAAATTAAGGAGGAATTGCATTTAAATTTTGAGTTGATGAATTAGCATATATAGCTAGTACATCGTCTATGTAATAGAACTTGACACACTTCCTTGGATATCTAAGTATTTGCTTACTAGTCCATGTGACTTACGTTAGCAATGCTGCGTAGATATTCAAGATAAGGAAAATCAATCAATTGCTACTTGCTTTACACTAGTAGAGAAACACTTGTAATGTTTTTCTAATCCAGTGAGAGTAATGCAGTTTATTTCTAAAATGACATACATGTGATGTTGTCTAATCTACTTAGGGCTGAGTATATTGAACTGAAAACCGACTCGACAAACCAACCAAAACCAGGCCGAACCGAACCAAACTGTCCTTATTCAGTTCAGTTTTTGGTTTTCTATACTTATTTTGGTTTGGTCAGTCCGGTTCGGTTCAAAACCGACACTTATTCGGTTCGAACTAACTAAACCGAATCGAACCGACCCGACCTTATTCGGTTCTAGTTTCTATAGTTTATACTCGGTTCGGTTCTCGGTTGGCATTTTACCCTGATTCAGTTTCGGTTCGATTTTGGTTTTTGTTGGCTCGGGTCGGTTGCAAACCGATACTCACCCCTAAATCCAGTGAGAGCTATAAGCCTTTTTACCTTATAGGCGTCTCATATTATTTCTGGCCTACCTTGAAATAATTAATCACTTTCCAAGTGTGACACTTCTTCATTAGTAAGAATCACCGAGTATTATTTTCAAAGATCCCTCCTGTAAAGTTATCTATTAAATCGTCATGCACGATTCCTTATTAATTAATATTGTTCTATACACAGTATTCATGCAGATATGATTTGAGCTTGACTTAATTCATATTTTATCTGTGACTTAGTCATATTATCCATTCAAACAAACGATCGTCGTTTTGTTTTGTATACTTGCATGATGTTGCACCCTGCACAAGTCGGAGAAATTTTAGTTGTGTGCAAGGTACAACACATATCAATATATGACTAATGGTTTCTCTTGACCGCAAGGTAAGAAAACTAATATTCTACTAGGTATGTTGCCCAATTTAGAATAAATGCCAAGATATTGTGAAATACTACTTCATCAAACATGATTATGTTTTCATGTAAAGTCAAAAACGTGAAGTACGAAATTAACTTGAAATTACTATTGAGGCCAAATGTATGCGCTTATAATTACTTCGGTTATATATGTTTAGGTCTTTTTGTGAAGAGACAAACATAAAGTCCTTTAATTATTGAAAGACTTATAATGTAAAGTAAGACATTAACTTATTATGTCTTCTTATTAAGACATGTACATGAAGTCCTTGAGTTGATCAATGACTTACAACGTACAGTAAAGATATTTAATGTTCATGTATTCTTGTAAGGATATGCACATAAATTAAGTGACTTAATGACTTATGACATTAAGTATGCAATATGCTTAAAAATACTATGTTGCCATTTCGTTTGACCATATTGACAGATATGTAAGCCAAAGAATATAAGTTCATCTAAGGTGTTGTGGGATTGTCTCACAATATTAATCCTCGTGGAATACCACAATAGTATGGTATGTCTGCAATGGAAAATCAAACTCCATTGATATTGTTTGATCTCTGATGACTTAAACTGCTTGACCTCCAAAACTATCAAGGTTAGGAAATTGAGTATGTCATGAATATACTCAATATGAGTTCAATCTAGAAGGTATTTAACACACCATCATATTATGGAATGGGATGAATCCCATTAAGCCTTAATTAAAGTTCTGAAGTTGTTAAATCTCTTAGAGCGTGTAATTAACAAACTAGAGTCGAGAACTAAGGATTTGTATTGAATGTCCTAATTTATAAAAATTCAATGTTGCTCAAGTTGTCGAGTATCTAGAAAATGTTCTCTACTTACAAAAGCAAGCGAGAGCATTTGTAAATCTTGAATATATTCAAGAACAAAATACATAACCTTCTGAATACAACTTGCAAAGGTCATACTGTGGCTGAACATAATGTTAAACCAAAGAATGATGTAACTCTCATAGATCTGCAAAGATACCTCATGCACTTGACTGATATTTTTATATCAATGCTGAGGAACATAAGTTAGAGGATGAATCTGATGAGTGTCTCAAAACAATGAAGGAAAAGATGTAGTCCTTGAAAGACAATCATTGTTTTAAACTTTATTGATCTTTCACCAAGCGGTTAAACTGTAATGTAACAATGAGTTTCTTTTAAATAGAAAACTCATAATGATAAGATTGTACACACATTAATGCACACCTTATGATATAAGTTTTTAATCATACTCAAGTAATTTACTGTGATTAAATCTTCCTTTCTACGCACATTAATTATATAAAGATGATCAATTGTCATACTTGTATTCATGTATATGAAATATGCCAGTTAGATATCAAAACTCTTTTCTTATTGATTACCTTTGCGAGGACGGTGCATAATCAACATGGTTTATGAGTCCAGATAATCTTTATAAAGAATACAAGGTACAATAATCCAAATATGGATTGGATCATGCATCTAGTAGCAGAGATTTTTAGTTTAATTGTAAAATCAATAGTTTGATTTTGATTAGAACTAAAATAACTCCTGAGTACACTAAGAGCAAGTGGGAGTACTATGTATGTTTCATTTAATCTCATATGTTGTGCAACATATTGGAAGCCATTTTCCATCTAAGCTAGATTTATCCCTTAGATTGGAATAAAATTTCACTTGAGAGATTTAGAAAATAAAAGATACAAACTTGGAATATAAGTTTATTAGGATAAACATATGCGGTAATTAAGTCTAACACAATGTAATATATCATTGAGTAGGTCTCAAAGGATATATTTCACTTGCGATAACAAAACACATGAATGGATACCTTGAGTTTCACTAAGGATTCATCATGTATATTATATTGTGTGTGGGGCTAGTTGTAACTTTTGCATGAGTGCAAAGAAATGTTCAATCGTTTACAAATTTCAAATAAAACAATAGTGTTGATGTGTACATTGATGCTAGTTTGATTAAGAGGATACTCAATCCAAGTCATGGTAGGATTTCATCATGGATGATGATGCTACTAACTGGACATGGTCAACTGAGAGCATAGTTGCAATACACATTAAATAATAAGAATACTTTACATTTTGAGAAGTTGTTGAGATAACCGTCTCCGATAGGCGTTTTGTTGGCTTCAAAAACCCTATGGAGAGTACCATGGCAATAGTCATACTATGTTACTTTTTCTAGAATGCACACGTATGATATGAAAATCATCATATTATTCAAACCCTTCATAATTTGTGAGTTTGAAACAAGTATTCTCAAATTTTACTCAAATGACTACTTAGTTGTCTTTTTACCAAAAGAGTTGAGTATGTTTGGAACATTGGATTTCAACTTACTAGTAGTCTTATGCATATCTGGATTTAGTATTTGGATAATAGAACTATAAACAGTTGTATTATCTAATGAATTGATGTACTTGGTATGATCATTTTCGTTTATATTACTGTGTTCTATAATTGCATGTTTAATCCATGAATAATTTATTTATTCTAAACCTGTCTATTGTCGGTTAGCAATACAGAAGTATTGTTAAATTATGATAAATGTGAGCATTTGATTATATTATTATAGTATAAAAGATTGTCTCGCGAAACTCATATGTGATTCATTAGTGATGAATATTGGACAACCCCAAACCTACGAGTATTCACTTTATGGATTGGCATCATTGGGAAAATCTCGCAAGTGGTTGTATTAGTAGGTCCTACATGTGTGAATATCATTTTATTGATATAGTTAAACGCTGTGTGAATAAGACAATTATATAGGCTATTTTCAGAAGTGATGTGAAACATGTGAGTGACACGTGCAGTCAAAATATGATTTGTTCATCCACGTGTTTTCTAAAGTTAGATACTATAGGGCCCCTCGTTGAATTGATAAGATATTTGCATAGTCGTGCCCAAAGTAAGTCAAGATGATACTTGTCTACCTTTGGTGATCTTGATTAATATCTTAAATGAGAAACAAAATAAGTTAAACATTATGGAATGACTTTGATCCATATCCATAGTTTAACAAGTATCTGTAACAAAATGATGTTTAATAATAAACCATTTAAACTAAGATGTTTTGCGAAACCACACTTAGGTATTTCTGGGAGCAATGGCGTGTTGCTAGACGTTTACCATTGCTTGTATAAGTTATTGTGATTATTGCATGTCGCAAGTAGGAGCTATTGGGAATGCTCAAGTCGTAATCTGTAATTATACGGCTAGAAATACGTGAGCATATTGGGGGCACACACGTATTTACCGAGAGAACGTTTTGTTATTATGATTAATGTATTTATAGTAGCTATATTAATTATATTAAGTTAGTCACGAAATAACTAAACAGTCGTTAATTATGCCGTTAGACGTTATAACTAACTAATAGACGTTTATTATCAAGTAAGTGACTTGTTAGTACAAAATCAAAACATACGGGGTGTTTGGTTTGGTCGGTCAAACAAGAGAACAAAGAGGGGGTGTTTGTGGTTTTGGCTAAACTTAAGGAGTTGGAGTTTAACTTGCACTCAAAGTTTGGTTTACACTATATAATTAATTTTTGATTCATTATTTGACATACCTTGCAAACCCTAAACTAAAGAAAAAACACATACTTCTCCTCCTTTTTTGATTTGCGATTGGCACCAAGAAACCCCAAAGGGTTTCGATCACCGATTTCAAGAACACCAAAACCATAGTGTTTCGTTGTTCATTCGTGATACATGAACTAGCATTCAACGTTCTTCTATAGTGTGTAGTGTATGCAACCTTAGAGGTGATTTTCTTTAATCACTAAGGGTTTCGTTCAAGAACAAAGATTAAGAATCACTTATCTTAGTAATTCAAGTGATAAGAGGTTAGTAAACTTATATGTGCTTATTTGTGTTAATCTATATGCATTAAACAAGATCCCTATGCGACACCTTTCACTGCGTACTCATAGTATAAAGGGTTATATGTTTGATAAATCCCAACAAGATATGCTTTTTGAAGAGATTAAAGTGCTTTCGCACTCTTGGATCACTCATAGGAGCAAGAATCTTAACCTCAATTAGACTGATTGGATTTTTGACCCTGTCACCTTTTGTATGTGCATCTAATTTATTTGTATTTCTTTTGGATATCAGAGTTCGAGGTCGTAAGAAGAAATAGTTTTGATAATTTGGATATCAGAGTTCGAGGTCGTAAGAAGAAATAGTTTCTTATTTCTTTTGTAGTCTAGTCACTTTGTGTACCTTCCTATAAGGAAGTAGTTTTCGCTATGTAATGGGCGGAGATGTGGGACTCACCCTCATCAATTGTACTTAAATATTTTTTGGAATAATAAAATTTACCGGGAAACCCTTTACCCCAAAAATATTATTTGTATTTCCTAGCTCCTTGCTTGTTTTGTTTTTTTAATATATTGCCGTTAAAAAATATATTACCGTCGATGTATTGGTGACGTGATACAGAAAAACATATGAGTTGAAACTAGATACTAAACATATATAATATCTATCCTTAGGATCGAATACTAGATACATATATCTAATTATCTGTTGTTTTTAGGACTTTCGAAACAAAAAATAGAAGATCATCTAGATCGAATAACTTCATCCTGATTAAGGTTAAATAATGATTATTGGAGGGTCTTGAATGAAAATATCCCAACAAGAGCTAACTTGGACTCAAGAGGTATGGACTTACATTCGGTTCCTTGCCCTACATGTGATGATGTTAATAAAACCGAAGCTCATATCTTTACCCAATGTAAAGTAGTTGTTGGTTGGAAATATTCAATTTGTGGAATCTTGATAGTCTTCGTTTCTCTTTCATTTCGGGTATGAAAACTTTGGCGGACCACTTAAACATGTCGGAAACCTACACCCTTCTTTTGATGTTGTGGTTCAAACTACTATTTGGGCTATATGGAGTTTCATAAGTGAGTGTGTCTTGTTGTTCAAAAAAGAGAAAAAAATTAGTGTGTCTTCAAGTCTAAAGGTCGAGTAAAGAGCTTATCCTAAACAATTTCAAGCTTCCTCTACTAATTGAATCTCAAGTAGGCGTAAAAACCCTTTGTAATTGTACCAAGTGGTTGAGCAACCCAAGAAACACTCTTTTAGCTTCTTGCTATGGTTGTATTTATTTATATATTTTGCCAATCAAAAAATATGTGTATATATATAAAAGAAACGTCATTCATTCATGCATATCATGAAACTTATATTTCTTTTAAATTTTCGTTAATAAAAATACAAGAAATGACATATTCTTCTAAAAAGCCTTCAAATTTAACATATATTGTATATTATAATGATTTGGATTCTATTATGGAAGATCTGAAGACGTGCATTTCAATATGATTCTTGATTGTGTAATAATTGGCATGATCAGGCTTCGATGGTGATCGAAGAATATGATGGTGGTGGTTGAACTGCCAAGCCGTTGATAACCTATGAAAACACAAATGAAAATACTACGTTAAGTGAAGCGCAAGGGTTAGGCCCTGCGAATCATCTATACCGTGAGAGTAAGTATGGGTATGTGATTGTAATAAGTGCGTAAGTGTGTAATGTAGGTACTGAGAGCGTAATCAAACCTGAAAGACCTGCCCAACTATTTATAGGTAATAAAATAGGTTGGAGCATGCTTCTTTACTAGAAGCGATGATCGTGGGGTTGTCCCACGATTTTATAGGATTGCAGAGGTAGTGTACCACGATCCCAATCTTGGCGGGAAAACCTTGATAGGAGAAAGAACGTAGGTTTTAAAAAATTCATCAAAAATCTAGTCCAAAACCCCTCAGCTAGATGACCCTCGTAAACCTGGCGGCCCCCTGATTTAGCATAGCGGCCTACATATATTAATTGGATCATCGGCAGCATGCCATGTAAAGTCTGTGCTTATTTTTTTAACCACAAAACAAACACCCCTTTTCTTCTCCACACCAGCGACAAACGAAAAAAACCCACCCAAAACTCAAAATTTTCCATTAAAACTCAATCCGAAGGTGCAATCAACATCAATTATCATCCTAAACATCATACACATTAATAATTGTAAGTGATTTCATCATTTTTCTTCTTAATTTGTGTCTAGGATATGTTTGAACACAAA
Source organism: Tanacetum coccineum (assembly GCA_026074375.1). NCBI lineage: Eukaryota > Viridiplantae > Streptophyta > Magnoliopsida > Asterales > Asteraceae > Tanacetum > Tanacetum coccineum. Next base: position 1,889 of record BQNB010163272.1, on the reverse strand, counting down.
ATCAAAATTGAGGGTTTTCCATTTTTTTAGCGTTCTTGTGCAATTAACACTAGGATAACACAATGTATAACTATTATGCTTCCCGTAGACGTAGGATTTGCATAATTAAGTGTGCTCGAAAAAAATTCGACATGAACAAAATCCCAATTTATTCTCAAAAATTTCTCACGTTAGGAACCTCATAAAATATTTTAATGCATTGTTAATACAATCTAAAAATGTTTTTGCACTCACGCATGATGATCTCATGAATGTTGATCGAGAAATGTAATCAATATATATTTTCTACGCGTTTTGATGAGCAAAAGTAAATAAAGGAGTGTTTGAGTTAACTCGTAGGTTTTTATTTAGAGTCGAGTTAACCGCAACTCCACATTTGTTGCATATAAACACACACTAGAAATCAAATTTCATTATATATATATATATATATATATATATATATATATATATATATATATATATATATATATATATATATATGATAAGATCGTTTAAAGCTCAGTTTGTTTAGAACTTTATCTAGGATAATAAACATCAAAGATTAACAATTTACGCAGCGGAATAACAATAAGAACAATGATGTTTAACAAGGTTTTCTTTATTCATACGTTTCCCTATTACCCCAACTATAACTTGGGGCTACACCACTAACTAATTACTAACTATCTAACTATGGTGTACACACACACCTTTACTAGTCGACTCTCATATGAAAGCCTGTGTTTTTAGATGATTAAACCTACACACCTAATACCCTTTATAAAGAGGGATATTAAGGCTTACAAAGAAAGTTAATCAATGGATAAGGAAACTATTTAAATCACATTAATTCACATTAACATGTTTCCTAATCTTTATCTGGTAAATCATTGACCATATCTTCCATAATTCTTCATGTTCTCCACCAGCTTGAAGAATTTCATAATTTCAACTTTGATCCTCTTATTTCATTCTTTTATTTATTTTGTCTCATCAAATCAAGAATCCCAACAATATATATATATTATACTTATATATATGTATATATATATTTATATTTATTATATATATATATAGTGTATATTTTATATATTTATTATATACTATTATATATACATATGTATATATATGTATATATGTATATGTATATATTGTCATATATATGTGTGTAGTGGTATGTATGTATGTATTATGTTATATATTTTATTATATATATATATATATATATATGTGTGTGTGTGTGTGTGTGTGTGTGTGTGTGTGTGTGTATTGTTAGGATTAAAAGTCTTCATAGAGTTACTACTGCTCAGGTTTGTGTTACTACTACTAGCACAAAAATAATAAAAAATATGCTAAGTAGTTAGTACTGCTAGTGTAACTTAGTACTGCTAGTATATGTTAGTACTGCTACAGTAAAGTTAGTACTGCTGGTGAAGATTAAAGAAAATATTCTAAGTAGTTACTACTATTTGTACACAGTTAATGCTGCTGGTGTATAAGTTACTACTGCTAGTGTTCAGAGTTAATGCTGCTGGTACAAAGTTACAACTACTGAAAGAGTTTCTACTATTAGAGAATGAATAAAGATAGGAGAAAAGATAAAGATTGATTGAATATCAAGATTACTTATGAGATAAGTATTAGTTATTTATAGAATAGACCATAGAGAATATTCTAAGTTTTAGGAATACATTGTAAATCGACTAGGACTCCTTGATGTATAAAAAGAGGTCCTAGGGCATAGAGTTTGATATCTAGAAATCGTTTTGTTTTGATATCGTTATAGCTTCAAGGTTTTGTAACCCTAATACTAGTTAAAGTATTCATATTAATATATTAAAGCTTTGTTTGTTAATATGTGTGTTCATTAGAATTACTGTTCTATTGCATATTCTTCTTATTGATCA
>BQNB010163271.1:0-14462 GCA_026074375.1 Tanacetum coccineum | reverse complement strand
ATGAATCTTGAATGTTACGGCGTAAAGTAAGAGATGCTTTACACTGTAAAAGCTGTGATGACTCATTTCTTCTTTAAAATATGTTACAGCGTAATCCTTCGGGGATGTTACACTGTAACAAGCCTTGAACTCTTCACTTTAGTGCATTTATGTCCAAATCCCATGTCTTTTGCTAAAATGTTCAATCAGTCCCTGAAAACTAAATATAAACAATTAAGTAACATTTTTAGACATTTATAACATATTTATAAGCATTTTCATAAGGAATTTGATATTAAAATGTATTAACTATTTGATGTTATCAGTGACAATCAGTAGTTTATTGTTTGATGAAAAATTAGGGTTGTCGTTGCCGTAAAGAATGAAATCAAGAATGATGATTTATTCTCTTCTGGATCTTGATTTTGTTCATGAAGCCCTAATTTTAATTTTCACATTAAGTTTTTGATGTTTGAATGAGACGTGGAAACTTTGTTAATATGAGTTGTGAATGATAAAGAGATATCAATGATCTTGGATTTATGGTTGTTGCCGTGATTTTTGGAGTGATTTTGGTATGAATGGTGATTTTGAAAACAAACCACATGCTCCTAGGTTATGCCAAGTCAATGATTTGTAGGTGGATAAAGAATGACATTATTGGATAGGAATTTTTTATCATAAATTTTTACATGCTTTGGTGGTTGAGGCATTTCTTTCTGGAGTAAAATACATGGGTTCGAATCTGGCTAGGTACAAAAAAATTTTAAAAATCCAGAATTTGACTAATGCTTGTAATGTGTCCATGTAGGCATTAAGGTGGCATTCAAAACATCTTAGTTAGTGACATGGCACTTAGTGACATGGACAGTTTGATGACATGTCTTTAATGAAGTGTCGTAAACTGTCCTATATATAAGTAAAGATACTTTATCTGCACCAAACGAATGAATGATTTTTCTTTATCTAGCCTCATTCACTTTCTTTGCATTCTCATTCTTTACTACAATTTCATTATTCACAATTCCATTGTACCAAACACCCCCTAAACTTAATCGTTCGTTTTTAAATCATTTTTATTGGAAAAATGATTTGGAAAACAATGGCGCGAGTTTCGTAAATCGAATCGACCGTTAACTAGTTCAAACGAGTCCCGAACCGATAGTTATCAAAACTATGTTAATAACTTACAAAATGAACCCTTATCTATTATGAAATTGCCATTTCATTTTATAATTTTTATATATAAATAAAAGTTATAAATTTTTAGTCATTTCCATCTCTAACAATACACACACACACTCATTGTCTCTCTCTCCCTCCCCATGATTTCCGGCCGCCGGAAACCACCCAGCCGCCGCCAGAAAAGTTTTCTAGCGGGTTTTCCGGCCGAAACATAATGTGTTTCTCATCTCCGGATCTACCCGATCCTCACCACCACGCGCCACCACTCGCCACCACAGCCGCCACCTCCAATACCATCGTCATCATCTCCATGACTTCATCATCATCACCCACAGCCCGCACCTACCACCACACCACAACCGTCGTCATCATCACCACACCGACGCCACCATCGTCATCATCATCATAACACCACCACTGTCGCACCAAGGGTGCGTTTTGTTTGGGTTTAAAGCAAAAGGGGGGGTGCGTCGGGATTGTGGTGACACCAAAGAGGGTGGCGTTTGGTTATGGCAAAAGAAACATGGGGGGCTGCGAGTGGTTGGTCACGACACCCACAAAGTGTGTTTGTTCCGGTTGCATGCCTACCGAAAGGGGTGTTTGTCACGGTGACAGCCCACCCGCGAGGGTGTTTGTTTCGGTGGTGCACATCATCACCCAAAAAGGGCGTTCGGGTTTGATTTGTTTAAAAATAGGTGCGGTTTGGTTTTGATAAAACAGCCCGAGGAGGAAACGTTTAGGTTGTAGAATGCACTAGGGTGCGTTAGGTTTGCGTAAAAACAAGAAAGGGGTGCGGGTGGTTTATCAGCAACGCCACAAAGGGGCGTTTGGCTGTGCAAAACAGCACAAGGTGCGTTTGGCTTAAACAACCAACGCACAATGGATGCGTTTGGCTTAACCAAACAACTATTTAAAGCGTGTTTGGTTATAAGGATAACATAATTAGGGTGCGTGTGGTCTGTTAAACACAAAAGGGGTGTGTTTGGGGTAATATTAACACATAAGGTGTGTTTGGGTTTGGCAGGTTGCTAACGATGAGTGTGTTTGGTATAGCAGAAACACGCAAGTGGCCGTGTTTGGTTCGTCATATTGGGAATAAAGAGGCGTTTTGGTTGGGCTGATTTACTTACATAAGGGTATGTTTGGGTGAGCCAGACAACCAATATAGGGCCGCGTTTGGGTTAACAACAAATCGGTATATAAATACATTGTAAGATCAATAAATTATATAGTGAAAACATTTTATACATATAAAAGTTTAATACCTAGTGGTGGTTTTAAATGGTTAAATAAATATTAATATATATATTATTTGTATAAGCTGAATATAATAACATATATATTATATCTAGAAAGCGCGGGCATTTGAAATATTGAAAAACGAATGATTTCAATATTATTGATTAAAGGGAAAACGTCGAGTTTTGCGAATAAGGGAAAACATTATATAATCGAAAAAGTGCATAACGAAATGTATATATATATTTCAATAATTAGTAAACGAGATTTATACTAAAACTCAAATTGTGTATTATAAACGGATAAAAGGGACCCAAGTTAATATTTCAAAAGATACATGACTTGTATTATCAATAACCCACCATGAACACAAACTATACTTTTTAACATGAGACAACTAGTTTAAGACCAAAAAACCCGTCGAGAAAACGAAATATGAGTTCAATAAAATATTATTTTATATTTTATAATTGTCAGCTAGAAGATAACATAATAATTGTTGACAAGGCTTTACAACCATCGGTTAATTTAATTAGTAATCTTAAAACGTACGAATACGTTTATACAAGAACTTTTTATTTAATTAAGTGATGATTTCAGAAAACGAGTCAGACTAATTGGTTTAATTATTTTACTCACACTTATTATATAATACCTACAAGGTATTATATACTTTTTCAGTAATCTTTGAGTTTTGAAATCTATTATATAACTACGGTATGAGTTATATAAGGTTATATTTTTCATATGTAATATATAACGAATATATAACATACATTGCTTACACTTTTTAATTTATTATTTAACCAACCACCAAACTATTACAACGTCGGACATCTAAATCTTATCAACGTGACGCGTTGAGTACACTATCCAACTCGGGAAACCCAAATACAATTTATCCTAAGGCTAGTGGGAAATTAGCATTTAAGAGAATAGCTGCAACTCCTTGATCGAGCCTCATTCGTCTACCTTCGTAAGTGCATCTTTTAAAAAAAAAGATGCCCCCCCCCTAAAAAAAAATATCTTTGTCAATCGTTTACAATCACGAGGTAGTTCATAGCCCCACGTTTTACATGTTTATATATATAAAATATTGGGGTGAGAACATGCTTTGTTTAACAATTCATTTACCTATTTGTTTACAAATTGGGAATACACACTTTTATATAAATCTCGCGATGAATACAATACTTGGTTTACCTTGTTTGGAAAGCGTAAACACATACTGACATTTACTCGAATGATTACGAGATTAGCTTAGTTTGCATGAACTGTAAACTCCACTAGGAGGGATGAGCGCCGAATGTATAAAATAGATCTATTCGGATTGACCAATCCCGTTTGGGTGATCTAGCTATCACCGGAACGAACGTTATAGCACGTCGTGTTTTAAGGTGAATTCTATAATGGTAGCCTTAATAAGGTGGAAAACTATAATGGTTATGCCTTGAAATAAGTGGAATCTATAATGGTGCCTTGAATAAGGAGAATACTATAATAGGTGCCTTTGAATATGGTGGAATTCTATAATGTGCCTTGAATCAGGTGGAATAACTATAATGGGTGCCTTGAATCAGGTGGAATACATATCAACTTCCTGAACTAAAAGTGGCATATAATATAATCCTACGTCGCAGTTTCACTGAACTTAAGGTAATCGTAAATCATTTAGTTTATACTCACATGGATATTTATTGTGCTGAATAAAGTGGCAATACATACTCGAATCATTTTGTGACATTACATTGGTCAATGCAATTCTTATATAAATCTTCAGGGATAAAGATTGGTTACTTTGGTGACATAAAAAGTGTCGTGCATTCTTTATAAATCTTTGGGATAAGATGGTACTATTGGTGACAGTTCGTGCATTCTTAATAACTCTTTGGATAAGATTGGTAACTTTGGTGACATAAAATGTGTCGTGCAATTATTATAAATCTTTGGATTTTTACATGGTACTAAAGTGATGATACAGTGGGACAAGATACATTCATTTGAAACTTACGTTCATATTTAAACTAACCTATGAACTCACCAACTTTATGTTGACCTTTTTAAGCATGTTTTTCTCAGGTGATATAGATACTTGGCTTACCTGAAGTGCATTGGAGTCTATACATTCAAGCTTTTCATGTGGTGCAGATATGGGAAACATTATAACAAATATTCAGAAAATCAACGAGATTACTTTTCAAACGACACATTTAGAGGTCGTTCTCTTGTATCTAGCGCAGTGTATTATGAAGTAGCACCCCAAGTGGTATTCCGCTGCGTTGTTGATATTTTTGAAAGGGTGTTACAGATAAAGAGATATCAATGATCTTGGATTTATGGTTGTTGCCGTGATTTTTGGAGTGATTATGGTATGAATGGTGATTTTGAAAACAAACCACATGCTCCTAGGTCATGCCAAGTCAAAGATTTGTAGGTGGATAAAGAATGACATTATTGGATAGGAATTTTTATCATAAATTTTTACATGCTTTGGTGGTTGAGGCATTTCTTTCTGGAGTAAAATACCTGGGTTCGAATCTGGCTAGGTACAAAAAAAATTTAAAAATCCAGAAATATGACTAATGCTGTTAATGTGTCCCATAGTAGGCAATTAAGATGGCCTTCAAAACATCTTTAAGTGACATGGCAACTTAGTGACAAGGACATTTGATGACATGTCCCCGTTAATGAAGTGTCCCGTAAACTCCTATATATAAGTAAAGATACTTTATCTGCACCAAACGAATGAATGATTTTTCTTTATCTAGCCTCATTCACTTTCTTTGCATTCTCATTCTTTACTACAATTTCATTATTCACAATTCCATTGTACCAAACACCCCCTAAACTTAATCGTTCGTTTTTAAATATATAGTAAACCAGAATTCAGCCCATTCAACAACTTTATATCACCTAAATTTCGGATAAAAGATTGCAGCCTAACCAATCTTAAAAACATCTCAGTCCAGTTTGTAAATAACCAAAATGTAGTCTAACTTTTATAACAAAATTCGAAGTGTCCATTGCAACCCTAAACACAATAGATATATAAATAAGAAACAACTAATTTTGTTAAAATATAATTTAAAAATAAATAAATTATTTGTATTAATTAAATAAGTAAATTACATGTTTAGTCGTTTAGTCTTCATGGTGCCTCTAATTTTATGTTTAGTCCTTATTACATATTAATTACGTTATTAGTCCCCATCATAACCACAATTGAACGCGACCTGTCCATTTGCCTAACGACGCCTAATTTAGGGACCCACTTGTGTATCACACGATGGTAAGATAGTCTTTTATTCATTGTTTCTAGAAGGTTGTGTTGTTTTTTTGTGTTTTTTACTCCCGTGGTTTTTACGAATACATTTATTCGTCTTTTTTGTAACTGCAAATCATTTTTCTTTTAGTTTTTCTACTTTCGGGATACATTAAGTTTGTACTACCTCAACTTCAAAAACAACACATTTTGTTACTTTTAATTCTTTCTAATTTCACTCGCCAACACTAACTTGAGAACACATAGTTTTTTGTTAGCATTTCTTTATAGGCCAATTAGTGCATATATAGAGGGCTTCAGGTGCAATTTTTGTTTTTTCAAGACTAGCAATGATGGAATTCTGCATATAGTCGACGCATCATTAAGTTAGCCATAATGACCGACCATTTGACTGATATATATCTCCCACTCTCAAAGTCATCTATTTATACCACCTTGTAGAATACTAGTAATCTATAACACCAAATAACAATGAAGAAATTCTAGAGAGAGAAAGTGGATGGGAGGAAGGTTCTAGTGAGAGAAAGTAACAAAGAAAGAAAGATTAGATTATATGTGACAAATGAACCAACCAACACCCTCTCCATGTGTGGAGAGGGTATAAATACATCATATGTAACCGGCCATGGGCTTAAGTTATGGGCTTTCCATGTGTCTTTGGCTCGGTTAGCTTACTAACATTACATTTGATTAAACTACGAGCTATGACTAACTATATTGGAAGTGACTGATACTTTTCATATTCATAACAATCTCCCCTTAAGGGAGGTCACTCTAATTTACAAAAACTTAAACCTAGCATACTATGCTTTGACTTTAGTCTTGAGCTTGTAGTCTTTAACTTCAATCTTTAACTTGTGAATTGATGTAGTGATCATTGACTTGTATCTTTGACTTGATATGAATGTGATTTAGAACTTCTTTGAGATCATCAATCAAATACAATCTCTTATCATCATCTTGTGAACTCTTGCCTTCTTGTGATCTTGTGACTTCTGGACCAACATGCTCATATTGTTCTTAATGTTGAAAGCGTGTGTAACCATCTTTCTTGATATTATTTAACTTTAACACTTTATCACTTTATGGAGGATGTATGGTATCAACTTAATACTTCGTCGCTTCAAGAAAGATGTACGATATTAGAGTAGCGGAAGTCTTGAAACATGTACTTGAGCTTTCATGATGTCTTTATATATGTCGGTTGAGTATGAGCATGTGGTATTAGCTACGACTTGTCATCGGGAAACTGCTACCACCGTTAGGAAATCTACAGAATGTGTTAGTGATAAACAACACATATGGACGAAAGCGGCTTTGTCACTTTGTTGAATACGGTTGTAACAACCACGGTTCCCTATTATTTAGTATAAATACTGCATGTGATCAGGTAGAATTCCAAAGAATCTCCTTGACATGGTTTCGCAGCTGCACTAGCCGTTCTCATCATCGGAGTGTCTCAAAGCAGACAACATGGTAAGAGTGAACCGGTAAGTTACTATATTCCCAATTAAGCCGTCAATTCGTGTTCAGCTTTCCTAAGCTTTCCAACTTGTCCAGATACCCTTGTGATGCTTCCCATGGACATAAGATGAAAATCGACTTAGAAATCCAGTCGGTGAGTCAAATTGCAACCAATTTTTTATGACACGTACAACAGTTTTATCTTTTTTCAAAATTCAATCAATTCATAAAATAGACCGAATCGATATCCAATATCACAAACTTGATCCTTTATAAGGATCTCACAAGTCACTACCAAGAGCTTGTTTGATTGTTGGCTTAATCATGATTTCATCTTCACTGTGAATACAATAAGTATCACTCGGATGTTCTGGTGCCAAATCACAGGATAATGCATAGGACTCTTAAAATATATTTCTTGTTTTTTCACATTGTGTGAATTAGGCAAGCATAATTTTAACAATGTCCTAATGAGATTTATAAATGATCTCTTTTGGCTCTAGACTTAATAGTGCACTTTGGTTTTAGTGATAAGAGGCTAGAGCAGACTGCCACCTTTTCAATACTAGCTAACTTGAAGTAAGAAAGTTGATAGAAATGCATGTAATCTCTATGAGAAATGAAACAGAATTATTTTTGATAGATTCTGAGTGGCTAGGGAGGGTTGTGCATTGCATCACTGGGTCCATGATGTCAGTCTTCAATGTCAGCAATCATCTTTGTGATTATTGACAGCAAATGTATTGACCCGGTTTCTGCCTAATTGTAAGGAGGACTTCTTTCTTTTCACCCTTTATCTTAACTTTTATTTTTAATTCTTCAACCCCTTTAGTGTTTACCGAGACTTCATAACTAGTACCTTGTTGGGTTTGTTCCAGTACTAGCTCCATCTCAGGCGGCACTTGTCCCTTATTCTCACTTTTACTCTTTTTTTCATACCTAAGGACTACTACACTATCTAGTGGAATATCCCTGGTAGATCCATTCGGTTCTGGCTGGATCATGGGAATGAATACCTAAACTTAACCACCTTATAACTCCAATATAGTAATTTAAATGGTCGGTCTTTGGTACTTCCACATTTAAGCCAATCACGTAACCATTTGCTCCCCCTTCATATGTGCATTGATTAATCGAAAGAGTTTAGCACATATATGGGATAACGTACACTTGAGATCTTAAAAATCACATTATTAGCCATATATTTAATCACATTTTCTCCCCTTTATCAAAAATGTTAAATCTCTTAATATTTTGGATATTAATTGATAAAATATATGCATTCGGGGAGAAGATGTCCAATTATTAACAAGCCGATTATTGAAACATATTAATGCTCCCCCTCAAATTTTGAGGGAATAATATGGTGTTTGAGTACGTTAATTTGAAATTTTTTGAATTTACTAAGAAATTCTTGAAAATTCGTACTCAAACACTATATAAGCCTAATTATAGTCTACACTATTTGTTCACATATTCACAAGTTTTATTATATACGAGAAATTGACCTGAAATGAGTTGAGACAAGATATGACATAGTCATATTGTCCTTTCTAGTAGCCTGAGATCATTCCTGTATACCCTTCCACCAACAAACTTCTCTAGATTCCGCATCAACCTCTTCTGATAAAGCTGACTGTCTATATCCTGAACCATAACCCGAGCCCTTTTCTTGTCTAAGTTACTTCATTTCCTCATTGGCATTCCATTCTTATTCCTGTAGCAATGTCGTGAAGAGCAGACCGAACATCATTCAGCGTGCCATCACTGAACTTGTGAAGTTCATCAGCGCGCATCAATCTTTTTCTCTTATTCTGATCCACATATATTATTCCATGAGGGTCTGGGTATGAAGTGTATGCAATTTCGTTCCTAAGATTCGATCTGTATGTGTCGAGTTTAGTGAGGTTGAGCTTCTTTTGGTAACTTTCGACACCTAATTGAAGATCTTCCACCCACCTTTGAATGACATGATGTATGGTGTACTACGTATATGACCACATTCAAATCATACCGTTCGTTGATTGTGAGATTGGTCAGATTTTGTTGAACGAGTAGAAGTAACATGTCCTCAATGTCTTGTAGACGAAGTCTTTTGAAATCACCTTCTTTAAACGTATATAGCTTCTGATCATATCGATGAACTTCAATCTCTTCCAGGTGACTGTAGACATACTTCCTCATAATTTTAAGCCTGGTTACCGCAATGATTCTTCTCCTGGAGTAAACATCTTTAGACAAACTCAAGTTGCTAGCATATCCATAGAAGCTTTAGCATTTGGCACCCCAGTGTGAAGTGCCCAAGTAAGCATGTTGATCATATTTCAACTGCACGGGACTCCACAAATCGGAAACCAAGTCTTTGATCTATTTGAGCTCATAAGTAGCAGCCTTTGTCTTTGTCACAGAAGTTGAGTATCGTCTGCTTAAATTTCCCCCCTTCAGATTTTCCAGATCTTTATTAATAAAGTAATCCTGAGGGATAATTTAGCGTCCTCGACGATCTTGAAATAACGGAAGAGGCTTTCTGATATCGAACGAATACAGTTTGTTTTATGGGTTATGTCAGTCAAGTCGTTCAGTTGTTGCTTTTGAACATTCTTTAAGATGGTACTCTAATTCCGTAATACTCTTGCAAGTGCCTTTGAGCAGGTTGAATGCCGGTCCAACCAAAATTTCTTGAGTCAGATTTGGAATTTTAAGCCGATTCAAGACAAATGCAGAGAAGTCAAATGAATTATCATTGAGCTCATCAAATGAAGTGGGAGGTTCTTCAGCACGTGCAAATTGACTAACCCAGGTCTGAGGAGGTCAAAAGTCAACTTGTTGTCTCTTACTTCAATCGGGATCAGGAGTTAGAGGTCGCTCGGGTTTCTTGAACCAGACAGCTTTGGTAACCTCCTTGTCAGCGGGTTGTTCATCATTGTCTCCCGTTACGAACTCTTGATCTTGTTTCTTGCCTAAGTCTTCAACAGTATGACTTGGCTCCTCTGTATGGGCAGACTTGCCAGAAGACTTATGTCGAGATTGGGAGGCGTCTTTAGAGGTGCTTGAAGACTTCTTTTCCTTTGACCTTGAATCTCTGGATGACTCAGCATCTTTACTTGATTTTCTTATTTTTGTCCCTCGGTCTAATCCAGCAGATGGGTCTCGATCTTTGTCTCTTTCATCTCGACTCCCCTTCAATGAAAAGACTTCACCATATGACTCAAAGATATCTTTGTCAGTGTTATAAGATTTGACCAATGCATCATAGAGATCTCTTTTATAATCAGCTACATCAAATGATTTGTTCTTCTCTATCTTGTCTATGAGGATCTTTGTGAGTTCAAACTCGGAGAGTGTTGCATCTGCCTCATACGAAGACTGTGGTTGAGATGAAGACCTTGTTAAGACAGCAACTTCTAGAGACTCAGTGACATTTTTCTCAATAACGAGAGTTGCAACATCTGAGATCGCTTGAGGAAGAATCTGAGGTAGTTGAGTATTGACTTCCTCTTTGATAATTGACCTCACCGTTGAGTCAACGAGTTCTATATACTCCCTTTTCTCAGCTTGAGCTTCTTCTATACAGTCAAAATTATGTGCTTGAATGGTCTTGTTTATCGCTTCTCCAAGTTTGTTATCCATGTAACGATCAACTATAGCAGGAATAGAGGAGAGAGCTTAAGCATACTGGTCAACTTGCTTTATCTCTGACACATCTTTTTCCAGGTTGAAGACTCTTTCATTGAATTTGAATACAGAAGCGAAATCTGGAAGTGCAGGAAGTGATGTTGTAGTGTCTGAAGCCGTTGGTGTCGGAGTTGGTGTTGCTTGTTGCGATAGAGGATTAAAGAAAGGAGGTAGTGGAGGAACAGTTATGGTGAAACTTGATGTGATTTCAGTAATTGTTGTTGCATGTTGAGCTATGGTGTCCATCAAATAGGCAATCTCATTGTCAGCTGGAAATGGATTATCAAGATTTAGGAGTTTGCTTGTAAAGTCAGAGGAGACAGAAGAGCTTTGTGTTGGACCTCCAGTCTTCTGTGTGTCACGAACTGGTGTAAGTGTCACATGAGCATCTTCCTCTTCTTACTCAAATCCTGATTGTTGAGAAACATTTTATTTATCTGCTCCACCCTGATCAGCATTGGTCATGTCAGCATCTTTGTTTCCTAAATTCACATTCACATCATCATACAACTCCTTAGTAACCTCTTCATCTTCTTCTTCATCCATTAATTCTTCATCATCAATCTTTTCTTCTTCATCAATATTGAATTCATCATCATATTCTTATTCTTCTTCATTAGTCTTATTGGGATTCGGAATCTCATCACTATCAGATTCCGTCCTTTCATCATCACTCTCATCATTATCATCACTATCATCATCAAAGTCATCCTCTTTGTCACTATCTCACCAAGATTCTTTCTCACTTTTAGATTTGTATATGGGTACATCGAGAACCCCTGGTATAGTACCAGTTCCTTCATTTGTACCAGAAGACTTTTGTTGCTGCTCATCAGGAACCTTTGACTGAGTGTCAACTCCATCACTTGAGCCACTTGCGTGAGAACTATGAAATTGTGTCTTTCTTCTTTTGGTAGCCAGCTTAAGTTGTTCAGTTTCAGTTAATGCAACCTCAGATAAAACAGTTAATCCTTTGGCTTTTGTCATCTTTGCAGGTTGCTTCTTCTTGTCAGGTTTAGCCACCTTAGCTTTTGACTTGAGTCTGGTACCTTTAGTAGCTTGAACAGGCTTCTGCTTGGGTGATGTGTCAGGATCAGCTTTCTTTCGAACGTACTTTGGTTTTGGAGCTTTCTCTCTAGAGGCAAAAGTGTAGTATGTCTTGTAAGCATTGGATTCCAACATTGCTTGGTTTGTTAGTTCCTTTGGGAGAATGGTACCATATACTTGAGTATCTTCATGTCTAAAGATACATCTCATAGAAGTAAACATGGTGTCATCTCGAGTAGTGTGCCAAAACATCTTGTTTCTCCTCAAAATAGACTGATCCTTTGACATAAAGTAATCAATGATGATCTTTGTGAATCTGGGATATGACATCTTGTTTGTCTTCTTAGCATCTTTGTTTTCAATCTGGAATAGTAAATCTTCCCAGAGTAGATACACATAATCGATATTCTTCTTATGGAACATACCCTAGAGGATTTGAGCACGGGACAGACGAATCTTGTCCATTCCAGTTTCTTTGCCAGTTAAGCACTTGTTGATGTCTCCATAGTGCCCAAGATCTCTAATAAAAGAGAGAATATCATGTTCCAGTGGGAGGTCTTCAAACTTTTGTCCTGGAAAATTTCTCGGAATATATCAACATCGAGAGAGACTTTCTTCTTGTTTATCATGAATCTGATGGATGACTTATGAACAGAGACTGTAGCCCAAAATTCTTGCATATAAATAGCAGGAACATCTGCAGTGATCAGGAATGTACGGTAGAATGGAGTGAGAGCAAGAGCATCCAACACGACTTGAAATGTAGCTTCTTTTGGATTGACGTCTGTCTTGAGTCTCATGTTGCATTTCTCGAACTCAAGACGGTCCGCACTGGCAACAAGAGCATCATCAAGGGCTTTCTGTTGAGCTTGAGTGGTATTCATGTTTCTGCTAAGATTTGACCAATACAGTTTATACATATAACCAATTTTATATATAAAACACTATAAGGCCCTTTGATTGTTGAATACTTAAGCTTGATGCATGTTGTGATATCATTCTAATGATTAGGCATATTAAGGCATTTAGCATGATTGACTAAGATCTAATCATCCGAAGGGCAACTTAATTGGGCATAACGAGAAAGGCATTAAGACAACTGAAATAGTGCTTTTTGGGATCCTATTCAAACTAACTTGTAGAGAATAAGGTAACGTAAGACATGTTCAGACATTCTTGATGAACCTTGATATATAGCCTACTTAACTTGTTTAGATTGCTAAATTAACCAAATTTAATTAGCTACCTAACTTGAGTTTTAAATTGCCTACAGAGAAAATTCAATCTTAAAAATCCTTAAAATTAATTGCTAAATCGCCTCCTATTAAGGATTGTTAAATCGCCTCCAAAGTAGGGTTGTTAAATCGCCTCCTATAGAGGATTGATAAATCGCCTCCTACATAGAGTTGTTAACTCGCTTCCTAAAGGAATTGTTAACTCGCCTCATATATATGATTGATAAATCGCCTCCTATATTGGATTGTTAAATCGCCTCGAGAAGGGGTATTGTTAACTCGCCTTATGAAGGGGTGTTGCTAACTCGCCTTATCAATGGGTGTTGTTAACTCGCCTTGTGAAGGTGTTGTTAACTCGCCTTTTGAAGGGAGTTGTTAACTCGCCTTTTGAAGGGAGTTGTTAACTCGCCTTCTGAAGGGAGTTGTTAACTCACCTTACACAGGTAGTTGATAACTCGCCTTCAAATGTCACAATGTCACCAACATGGATTTTAAGCATCAAAACTTGTTTAAACAGCATACATATCAGATGAATAACACTTAGGGTCAGTTATAACAACATTTAGCCACCGAATCATCAAGAACAGTAAAAAACGAGCAAGTTCATTCATTTTGATGCATTCGTACAAGAAACTACAAACAAGGATGAGGTTTAATGGTTCAAACACATTCAATGAGGAGAATACAAACTACTTAGCACAGAACCCACTAGCATATTACACTAAATCCCCGAAACCCACATTTTCGCAAGCATGAATCATCAAGAACACATTTGTATGATACCTAATCACAAAACTGTATTAATCAAGTGTTCTACACTCCTAACCAAACAAAACCCCTCATTCAATTTGAGATTTTAATAACATTTGATTTTGACTAACCCTAATTCAATATTTAAGGATTTTGAGATCAATCGTTGATGAAAACTTAATTCGTTTGAAAGATGTGTTGTTTAGAGTGTGAAGAACGAGTTTTTAGTTATACCTTTTGAATGATAATCACTGGAAATGTAGAACAAGAGATGGCGAATTCGAATGAGTGAGAGAAGGGAATTTTTTTTGTTAAGTGTGTGTTTATGTGTGAAAAAGACAAGGTGGGTGGTGTGTTATAAAACTAAATTTGTTTTTGACACGTTCACCCCCTCTAGTTTACTATCCTATGCATTTTATATAAGTCTTAATAGGCATTTTAAGTTTAACAAATGGCACATTTAGTCCTTAATGTTTTAACAAGCATACCTAGAAACTTATATTTGTACATATACTCCCTAAAGGCATAAACACATAACAGTTAAGGCTCACGTAAGCTAAACTTAATTAACTCCCCTTTAATTGTTAACCCATTATTGTTTAAAA
>BQNB010163269.1:0-14462 GCA_026074375.1 Tanacetum coccineum | reverse complement strand
TCTTTGAGATAATCTGCGACCCTTGCAGTTGGTCAAATAGATCATCAATCCTAGGAAGCGGATAATGATTCTTAACAGTTGATGACGTACCCTCATATCTGGTTTGAAGGCCTCTCCTTCAAAGCCCGAATAGGATCTTCTCCCAATTACAACCAATAACCTTCGAATAGTTTCGAGTGGCGTAAAACCATCTTCGAGATGGTTACCAGTATGGTAATCCGCCACGCGAAGCCCTACACCCTTCGCGGTGGGCCTTCGACAAAACTAGAGCAAAGGTCAGACAGTCAAACCCATGTTCTCCATCTCCATCAAGGTCTTCTCGCCAAAATAGAGATCGTGATACACAACCCCAAGAATCACCCCTTAAATCATGGGACACCCCCACGATCACCGATCTTTGTACTAAGCCTCTTCCCATCTCATTTCTATAAATAGATGCTAAGGGCTCCAGGTATGGCTGGAACTCTTGACACACTTACTTACGTTATCATACTTTACCAAATACAAAGCACATACTTACTCTCATACCGGAAGCGATTCGTAGGGACACCCCCCGCGCTTCACTTAATGTAGTGTTTTCATTTGTGTTGACACAGGTTATTCAAGGCTTGGCAACCTAATGATCACTCAAAGAACTCTTCGATCTCATCAAAGCCTCATCGTGCCCATATTTTCATAATTAGTGGCGCCATCCGTGGGACCGCAACAATTAGTCCCATTCAAACCAAGCCTAGTAACTGTTGAAATAACTCACCTTCTTTTCCGGCATGACAAGTGGGAGATAAATTACACCACCACTGGGTTTCTTGGCAGTACCCATAACTACCACCATGTTTTCCGCCACCACTCCTGAAAATAAGCCCATGGATTATCATGCTTCCACCTCAGCTAATCCTAATCTTGTGATTAGTTCGAATTTCATCGAAGCCAATTATGAAGCCCTTGAGTCTATCTTAAGGGACCAGCGTAGGCGGATGCGTAATAATGACCTCTGAACCGAACTAGAGTACTTTAGCAAAGATTACGATGAAGAATGAGAGATGGAGCCAAGACCTGAGCCTACCAGAGCTGCCACTCCACCTCTTCGAGTAGTGATCCGCTCTGACTATACCTTAAAATATATATAATATAATAAAATATCAAACATATAGTAAGAATAGTCTAAAAGCAGAGTCAATGATACCGAGAAGTAGTATAGAGCTTTCCCGGGTCGTAAATCCCCAACGAGGCTGGAATGGTAAATCGATACGAATGAATTGATGATTTGAATTGAGAAACAAATGATTTTGATTTTTAACTAGATAAACTAAAATTAATTAAAGAAAACTAAAATTATTCTACGGGAAACAAGCAGTGGAAAATGGGAATCTTAAATATACTACGGGGAACAAAAATAGTTATACGGATAAATCCTAAACTACGGGGGCATAAATAATGGCAATGAAAATCCTAAGAAATCTACGGGGAACGTAATTAGGCTAAAAATACTTAACTAAAATAATTAAAACTAATAAACTAAATTAAACATGCAATTATAGACTACCGGGAATTAAATCGCAAGCTAAAACTAAAAATTACAAAAATAAAGTCATAAAATTAATTTTAAAATTTAAATAAATTAAAAATATTCTAACTTAAAAGAAAATGTAAAAAATTTCAAAATCGGAGTTAAAAAGCGAACAAAACGGTAAGAAACGAAAAAGTCGAACTCGTAAACGAGCCCAGAACTGAAATTTGGGCAAAAATCACCCTACAAAAGTTTTAATAATTTTCCTACAAACTATTTGATTAAAGAAAATTTTCTAAAAAAGAAAAATAATTTTTTGTTAATTTTTGTATTTTTTATGAATTTTTAAATATTAAATACTAATTAAAACAAAGAAAATAAAAAATAAAAGTCTAAAAATTCTAAAAAAATCAGATTAAATAAAGAAAAAGTTAACAAAACTAAAAATGTAAAAATGCCCAAAAGTTACTGTTTGAATTAAAAGTAATTAAGCTAATTAAAATAAACCCTAAATTAAATTAATTTAATTAATTAAACTAACTAAAGTTAACCTAAGGGACTAACAGTGAAAAGGACACAAGGACAAACGGGGAAACAGGCTAACTAACCACAGGGACTAACAATTATAACTATAAAAGAAGAAATTACACAAACAGTCCCTGAAGTGGACCCCGATTGCAATTTAGGTCCTAACAGCTTATTATGCAAAAGCTATAAAAGCAAAGTTGTTAAGGGGCTTGAGGGGAGCAATTTTCATAAAAAGCACTTAGCCTCAATCTAACTGAATAAGCTAAAAAAAATGAGCTTTTTGGGCTGCAGAAGCTTAATAAGCTTATGAGCTTATTTTTCTTTCTTATTGGATTTAAGCTAACAAGATAAGCTAAAACTTATGGGGAACAGATAAATAGGCTAGGGGAATCCTAAATATAAGCTATGTAAATCTAATAAGCCCTAAAATAAGCTGTCCTATATTTAAGCTTAAAATGACAGTTTATAAAAAAGGGAGAAAAGGCTACTTTAAGCTACTTTTAAGCTAATCTAGAAAGGGAGATAAGCTATAAATAAAAGCAATAAAATCCTAGAGTCTAGTGGATAAATAAGCTAGAAAAGGAGGCTAAAAATGGTGCTCAGCACCAGGGGAGATAAGGCAGTGAGCTTAAGGGCTTTTTGAGCTTATGCAATAAGCTCTTATGAGCTTTTTAGCCAAAATAAAGCACAAACAGATTTACAAGGAATGTAATTAAGCTTATATTCAAAATTTGAACTAATAAAATGGATTAAAACCTGCTGAATATGGGGCTTGAAATTGGGTACTTTCAAAATTTATGCACACTAACTTTTTGACTCATGTTGTCAAAGTAAAAGGGCAGCAACAAGGGCTTGGTAAATGGCTAGAAACAACTCAAATAAGCACAACAAAGTGTGCTTAAGCTGTCTAAGCAGCTTAAGCCTTTAAGCTCAAGTTTGCTTATTCAAATTTTGACAGAAACCAAAAGGGGCATAAAAACTTATTTTCAAACTAAAAATGATGATTAATTTGTCTTAATAAAGCACACACACTCAGCCAAAGTTGGCTGAGTGAGCTTGACCCACAACAAACCCCAAATGACCCATTTTCAAGGCTAACCCAAACACTCCCTTAAATTTGTAAAAACATTTTTTTTACTGATTTTTATGAAAGGGAAACTTAGAAATGTGCTTATAAGTGGTGTTTAACTTATTTTAAGACATTCTTATATAGAATAAACAGATTTAAAGAGCTTAAATAAAGCTTTAAATTTTTAGCAAATGCAATATTTCAAAGAAACTCTTAACTTTTATTAAACTGAAAGTATTACAACATGAACCTTAAATAAGCTGAATACAACAATGTTAAAGCAAACTTAAGCAAATTTTACACTAAGAAAAGTAAAAACAAGATAAAAAATGGTCTCTTGTGCTCGGCTTGGTCTTCTTCAATTTATAGAAGTCTCAGGTCTTCAAAGCTTGAGTCTTTGTGTTTTTTGTGTGAGTATGAAGCCTTAGCATCATTCCTAGCCCTAGGATTGGAGTTGTGTTTCTTTTTGATCAATTTCGGCCATAGATTTTCCTCGGGTTGAGGGGGATTGCCAACTTGGCTTGTAAAACTTGTTAGTGGGGTGTGGGAATGGATTAAACCGGGTAGAGGGTTGTCTGGGTAAAAGCTTGAGTGGTAACATGTGATGGTGAAGGTTTTGAGGTGGTGGCGGGAAAGATATTGAGGGGGGATTCCCGTTATTGGCTAGCAGGTTTGAAAGTTTGAGAGTTGGCAAAAAGAAACCCTGGACTTCTTATTTCTTTCCATTTCTTTTTGTTTCTTTTTTTCTTTAGTTATAAAAGAGTTTGGAAAGTTGTCATAAACAGCCCTTGTGTTCTAATCAAAAGGATTTAAAGAAAGAAATGGCGAATTGCAGTTTTGGCCCTTGTGTTTTATAAAGAGATAATAGTTTTGGAAACTTGCAAATTCAGTCCCTTATATTTTTAAAACACTTTTTTCTTTTTACAACATTTTTAATTGACAATTTAGGTCCCCAGGGTTTTATAAAAAAATTGAGAGATTGGGCCAGATAATGGGCTTGGGTTATGTATTGGCTAATGTATATGGCTTGTTTGGGCTTGTATTGGGCCCAACATAGGTCTTGGGTGGGTTTATGTGCAGTGTACAAAGGATGAGATTGGTTTGTTCTAAGGGTTAGGATTGGGCCTTCAAAGTCTTAATTGTCTCTGAACAATTGCAAACAACTGGGCTGTTGTCATTGGACCTTGAGGGCCATTTTGGTCTTCACAGTCTTCAATAATATACTATTTGGGATTCCCGGCATCAGATTGGTTTGAGATTGCAACCAATAGTATTCTTCAATTAGGCTTTGGGGTGTGGTGCTTTTGACTGGGTTGATTTGTTGAGTTGACTTGGACTTTGACTTATTGATTACTCTTGGCTTTCCTTTGCCTTGTCTTTTACAACTTTCCATTCCGTGTCTGGTTTTGTCCATCTTTTTTGCTAGTGTTTTCTTGTCTTTTGGTGTGATATCCTCTTTCCCCCCACCATGCACACACACAAGTAAGTGTAAAACAAACATATCTTTGGCAGTTTCTGTCTGTTTTTTGTCATTTAAGTCCGTTTTTAATGGAGAAAGGTATGTGTATTTAAGCACATACCAAGTAGCATCTCCCAGGATCCGTAGACGGGGGGAAAGAACAGTGGGGTTTGAAGGAGCTTAGAGTAGAGGGGAAAGAAGGGTCGAAAGGAATACTGAAGGAGGAAGGCCTATAAAAGAAGCACCCGAAGAAAATTAAGGTCAAAGTGTGAATTTCCCTCCACTTTTAGCAGTCTATTTGGGGAGAGGCGAGAATGGGCAACCTTTGCAATCTTCTCTGACTTCCGCTTACGGAGGTCAGAAACTTCCAAACAACATAGGAGGGAATCTCCCTTCTACTGGTAGGTTCCTCCTACACCATGCTCAACCTTTTATACAAGCTAGCTGGAGTATGCCTAACGGGTCGATGCCTACTCACATTTACCCTTATCAACAACCTACGAGTTTTGTTAACGGGCAGCATTTAAGCTTCCCTACGCAAACTCCACTTGGAAACCTCCTTACAGGGGGAACTCCTGCCCATCTCCCACAGGAGGGGCACGCACCACAGACCTTCGTAAATAGTAATATGCCTTCCCAGAATGGTTTCACGTACCCCGCAAATATGCATACAAATAGTTATCCTTTTTATACACAGCCTATGTACACATTCCTAAACGTGCCTATGTATACCAACCCAAACCTGACAGGTGTTGTCTTAAACCCTGTAGGTTCGGTAACACCTTTTGTGCGCTGGATAAAGGATTATTCTCTCCCAGACGGACTAAAAATGCCTTTCCATATCGGTTCTTATGATAGGAAAGGAGACCCAGATAAGTTCCTGCACCTTTTCGAAGGGGCTATACGGATGCAAAAATGGTTAATACCGGTAGCCTGCCATATGTTCACATATACCCTCAAAGACTCCGCCAGAATGTGGTGGAACAGTCATAAAGCAGGTAGTATCCTTGATTACGAAGATCTCAAGGCAAAATTCCGGTCGCATTTTAGCCAGCAAAAGAAATTCACAAAGACACACCTAGCGGTTCACAACATTAAACAAAGAGAAGGCGAAAGCACTCGAGCCTTCATCACCAGATATACGAATGATACCTTGGAAATCTTAGGTTTACATGAAGAACAACGAATCTCAGTCTTTGTTCATGGCTTGAGAACAAGGAGTTTGGTCGAGCATCTCTCCACGGACCTTCCATCCACTTACAAAGGTCTGATGGAGAAAACTTATACATGGGTGGAAGCAAGAGAGGTGGTCACTAATGGCGTTTTGAACAACCAAAGGGACGACCCCGAAAGATCAAAGAAATACTCTTAGGGCAATAACATTGGGCCAAAGGATAGAGGACGATTCTCCCCTTACAAAGGGCAAAATCACAACCTGGTTAGATCGTCCTCTATCCAACCTGGTCAAAAGTCCTAGAGAGATCCTCGCTACAGAAAAAGTAGCCAAGACTTTCAAACAACCTCCACGGTTTCCTGGAGCCAACTGGTCTAAAGACAGGACCAGATATTACCATTTCCATAAAGACTATGGACATGAAACAAACCAATGTCGAGAGCTAAGACACCAAATAGAAGAAGCCGTTAAATTAGGTCAGCTTGCACACCTAGTGAAAGGGGTAAAAAAAGAAAAAGCCACTGGTACCCGCTCAGAAGAAAGGAAAAAATAAGAAAAGAAGCCAATACTCGACAAAGTCTCTGTTCTTATGATAAGCAAAAAAACGATAACGCAAAAAAAAGGCCTGCGAATCATGGCGGGATAGGAGAAATCGCCTTCCCATCCCTTCTGAATGTCGGCTCAGCGGATCCTGTCATAATCAAGGCATACATATCAGGAAGACAAGTAAACAGGGTATACCTAGATGGGGGAAGTTCGTGTGAAGTAATATACAAACATTGCTTCTTGAAACTAAAACCGTCAATCAGATCCCTCCGAGTGGACTCAAACACTCCTCTCATCGGCTTCTCAGGAGAACAGTCATGGCCATTGGGAGAAATACCCCTGGAGATCACGATTGGGGAGGGCCCCATCGCGGTAACAAAGACACTCACATTTGTAATCGTAAAATCGGATTCGCCACATAATTTACTGCTTGGAAGGACCGCTATGCAACAAATGGGGATTGTGGTGTCCACAGTCCATGGAGCCATAAAATTCCACACGCCCAGGGGTATTGGTACCATCTTCTCGGAGTACAACTCACAAAAACCAAAAGAAGAAAAGGGCCGCTCAACCAATAGATACCAAGGCAAGGAAGAGATCGTCCTCAGTTGCATAGATACAGAAGAAAGGGTGGTGATAAACGACAAATACCCGAAAAAGATGATTATGATAAGAAGGCAGTTACCAAGGAGAATAAAGATAAGGTTACGCGACCTCCTAAAGAAATACATAGACGTCTTCGCATGGACCTCAGCCCACATAACATGGGTACCAAGAGTATTAATGATTGGAGGGGAAACTTTCAATACCGAACATCGGATAAACGTATTTAACCATGCAGAACCAATAAAGCAAAAGAAGAGAAGTATGGCCCCAGAAAGGAATGAAGTGATCCACAGCCAGGTAGAAGAATTAACAGAAGCAGGGATCTTATGAGAAGTTAAGTACCAGACGTGGGTATCAAATCCCCTGGTCGTGAAAAAAGACAACGGGAAATGGAAGCTTCGTGTAGACTTCACAAACATAAACAAAGCATGCATAAAAGAGCCTCACCCATTACCCGCGGATGAACAAAAGGTGGAGGGCCTCCATAAGTATCACTTGAAATGCTTTTTGGATGCTTACAAAGGATATCACCCGATCTCCATAGCAGAGAAAGACGAAGAAAAAACAACATTTTTTCAAGAGAGGGGGTTTTCTGCTACAAAAGATTGCCTTTCGGCCTGAAAAATGCAAGGGCTACCTATCAAAGGCACATAGACAAAGTTTTTGGTCACCAGATGGGAATAAATATGGAGGTTAATGCCGACGATATAGTAATAATGAGCGACTCCGAAGAGGAAATGATGGCCGACATCACCGAAACTCTTGAAAGACTCCGGGCAATCAACCTGAAGCTTAATCCAAAAAATGCTCCTTTGGAGTAGAAGAGGGAGTATACTCGGGCCATCTTATTACAAAGCAAGGCATAAGGACAGACCCCTCTAAAGTAAAAGCTATATCAACCTTACGACCTCCCACAACAATAAGCGAGATGCAAAACCTCAACAAAAAGATAGCGGCGCTGAGTAGGTTCCTCTCAAAGAGTGCTGAAAGGACACTCCCTTTCATGAAAACTCTGAAAAACTGTACGAGTGGAAAGATGATTCAATGGACGAAAGAAGCAGATGAAGCCTTCCGAAGAATGAGAGAATGCCTAGAATCGTTACCAACGATGGTCATACCAACAAAGGGAGAAACTCTAACAATGTACCTCGCAACCTCAAAAGAAATCGTAAGCGCAGTACTAATGGCAGAAAAAGGAAAGAAACAAATCCCCGTATACTTCGTAAGCCGAACATTATACGGAGCTGAGTTGAGGTATCCAGAATTAGAAAAACTGATACTTGCCCTCGTGTACGCTGCAAGGAAGCTCCGAAGGTATTTCCAGGCTCACCCGATACAAGTCCTCAGTGACAAACCCATAAAACAAATTCTGGCAAAACCAAAAAAGTCAGGCCGCATAGCTAAATGGGCTATTGAATTGGGGGAACATGAAATCAAATTCAAAGGCATGAACTCGAATAAAGGGCAAATATTAGCCGATTTCCTGTCAGAAACACCACCTCCATAAAACAGGGAAGCAAAGAACGAAGAAGTCAAAAGAAAAGAACAGGAACCTAAAAACGCATGGAAACTGTTTAGTGACGAAGCCTCAAGCTCCGATAGCTCAGGAGCAGGTCTGATGGTGGTCAGCCCAGAAGGAAAAGAATATACATACGCATTGAGGTTTGAATTCGAAACCACCAACAACGAGGCAGAATATGAAGCACTCCTGGCAGGATTGCGAATAGCCAAAGAGACGAAAATACAAGAACTAATCATTTTCGTAGATTCTCAGCTAGTAGCAAATCAAGTCAAAGGGCTTTTTGAAGCCAAACAACCAACCATCAAACAGTACCTAGAAAAAATGATGGATCTACTATCAAGTTTTCTCAATTACTCAATCGAACACATTAAAAGAGAACAAAACAAAAAGGCAAACGCCCTCATCAAACTAGCATCAATGACCTTTTCCAAACTCGCGAAAGAAGTTCTAGTCGAAGTCATACAAAACAAGTCCATCGTAAAAAAAGGAGTGGCATACATAGTCCGAGAAGAAGGAGACAGCTGGATAACACCTATTTGAGAATATCTGAGATCAGGAACGCTACCTGACAACCCACAAAAGGCAAGAAAGCTACGCATCAAGGCTCCATTATACAATATAATGGAAGAAAAGATGTACTGAAGATCATACTTGTCATCATGGTTAAGGTGTGTAGGACCAATGCAAGCCAGGAACATCATAAAAGAAGTATACGAAGGGTCGTGTGGAATGCATTCAGGTCCGAGGTTAGTAGTATCAATGATAACAAGATTGGGATATTATTGGCCATCCATGCACAAAGACGCAAAAGAATTAATTTAGAAATGTAAAGCCTGCCAAATCTATTCTTTGGTACCTAGAAAACTAAAGCAGGAAATGACATCCATCATGTCAGTCTGGCCTTTCTCACAATGGGGAATCGACATAGTGGGCCCTCTGCCAACAACATAGGTCGAAGCGAAGCCGCTAATATCAACAACTGGAAAACACATGGAAAAGTTCGTATGGGAACACATAGTATGCAGGTTTGGAAGGCCTTAGATAATAATCTCAGACAGTAGGAAACAATTTGTAGAAGGTACGTTCCTAATATTTTGTAAAAAAATAAGAACGCTCCAAGCATCTACGTCCGTCTATCACCCCCAAGCAAATGGACAGTAGAAGTAACAAACAGAGAAATTATCAAAGGAATGGAGCGAAGATTGGGAAAAGCACACCAAGCATGGATCAATGAGTTACCACAAGTTCTATGGGCACACCGAACAATGCCTAAGTCTAGCAATGGAGAAACTCCTTTTAGCTTGATCTACGGCTTGGAAGCCGTCATCCCCATAGAAATAAGTATGGAAACAAAGCGAGTTCAAGACTTTGATCCTAAAGAAAACGAAAAGAGGCGATGAGAAGACCTAGACATACTTAAAGAAAGAAGGGAAATGGCCTCGATAAAAGAAGCCCATTACAAACAAAAGCTAGAAGGCTACTATAACAAAAATGTTAAGCCATCCACGTTCAAACCAGGCACATATGTGCTCTGATTAAATAACGCCAGCAAGGCAGAGTATCAGGGAAAAATTGGACCAACATGGGAAGGACCCTACGTGATAAGGAAAGCCTACGGAGACGGAGCTTACAAGTTAGAAACATTATCTGGTGAAGCAGTTGACCGAACGTGGAACAGAACAAACTTATGTAAGTTCTATGTCTAAGAACAACTATTCCTTGTTTATTTTAAAGTCCTTCAATAGGTTCACTTGTTAAATCCTCATTACAGTGTAGCAAACTAAGTGTTCATAATTGAAATGATGTAAATCTTTCTACACTATCAATGAAAAGGGATTCGGTTAAAGATCTCGCATTTTTGGTACAAGGCCACACATGAGCCTTATGTCACTTGTAAAACGTTCAAAGGGGTGACGAAGGGCCACGCATGAGCCCTTCGAAAAATAATCACCTAAATTCACGTTATCAAAAAGATGTAAAACATTCGAAGGGGTGACGAAGGGACACGCATGAGCCCTTCGAAAAATAATCACCTAAATTCACGTTATCAAGAAAATGTAAAACGTTCGAAGGGGTGACGAAGGGCCACGCATGAGCCCTTCGAAAAATAATCACCTAAATTCACGTTATCAAAAAGATGTAAAACGTTTGAAGAGGTGACGAAGGGCCACGCATGAGCCCTTCAAAAAATAATCACCTAAATTTACGTTATCAAAAAGATGTAAAACGTTTGAAGGGGTAACGAAGGGCCACGCATGAGCCCTTCGAAAAATAATCACCTAAATTCACGTTATCAAAAAAATGTAAAACGTTTGAAGGGGTGACGAAGGGCTACACATGAGCCCTTTGAAAAATAATCACCTAAATTCACGTTATCAAAAAGATGTAAAACGTTCGAAGGGGTGACGAAGGGCCACGCATGAGCCCTTCAAAAAATAAGCACCTAAATTCACGTTATCAAGAAAGCATAAGTGTTCACACATGAGTCCTTCAGAAATTACACCTGAACTCATGATAACTCTCTAAAGGTTTCAACTAAAAACCTAAAACGCAGCTCACATACGAACAACAAAATGCTTGATAAAAAAACCATCAGCAAAAGGAAAAGGCCCATAGGCCATACTCTTCTTTTGACGAAGGTCGATAGCCTGACGTATTCTCTAAAACAAAAGGCTCTTCCATAGCAGCCACTTCTTCGAAAGCTTGACATCGACCATAAATAATGGAGGACCTAACAAGCTTCGCTATAAGGACACCTAGATCATCGCTGCGAATAAGCTTCATAGCTGCGTCCGGGACAACTTTGGATACAACAACAGATCTATCTTGCTTCAAGCTGTCTATCTCCTGTAACAATTTAATCTCAGAAGATTTGAGTCTCTCCCTTTCAGACTCAATGCCTTCGATTTTAGCCCGAAGAGAAGACATAATCTGTTCATAACAAGCCCATTTTTTCTCTTCAAGTATAAGCCTACTGTACTCACTATGAAGACCATCTACCTGTCCCTGTAAATCTTTGATCTCAACATGCATATCAGAGACAAGAGGATTCTTTTCCAAATCCTGAAGAGCCTCATTACACTTTCTTTCCAATTCAGCATAAGCCCTATCCTTTTCAAGCTCTCATGCTCGAATAGCATCATAAGAAGTTTTTGCCTTATGGAGTTCAGAGATAAGTTCTCAAGTCCTGTTGTTCAACACATTATCAAGAACAACTTGCCTCATATAGGCCCTATCATGAATATCGCAAAGCTGCTTCTCAATGCCTTCGATTTTAGCCTGAAGAGAAGACATAATCTGTTCATAACAAGCCCATTTTTTCTCTTCAAGTATAAGCCTACTGTACTCACTATGAAGACCATCTACCTGTCCCTGTAAATCTTTAATCTCAGCATGCATATCAGAGACAAGAGGATTCTTTTCCAAATCCTGAAAAGCCTCATTACACTTTCTTTCCAATTCAGCATAAGCCCTATCCTTTTCAAGCTCTCATGCTCGAATAGCATCATAAGAAGTTTTTGCCTTATGGAGTGCAGAGATAAGTTCTCGAGTCCTGTTGTTCAACACATTATCAAGAACAGCTTGCCTCATATAGGCCCTATCATGAATATCGCAAAGCTGCTTTATGCTTATCTCCCTAAGATGTTGTTTCTAAGATGGAGGAGTAACATGCGCAACAACCCAATGACGGTCTGTTGCATCCTTCAACTCTTTTGTTGAAGGAAGTTTTGTAAACAAAAATTGAAGAATAAATAATGATATTGTCAAAAAATCACATAAGAGGTCCATTTTGAAGAAGATCAAAGCATACCATAGATATCAGAATGGATGTCAACATCTAGAGGAGTAGAAGCCTCACCAACAACTTTACTAGCTCGGGCAGGCACTTTCTAAACTTTCGGAGGCAAGGCCCTCCCAGGAGCATCGGAAGCAACCTTCCTCTTGCCGAGAATTTTGAATTTTTTTTCTAGCCTCAGGGTGAGGAGATAAAGATAAACCACTTAAGGTTTGTTCATCCTCCCCACAGGAAGGATCATCAGAATCAGCAACATTCTCAACAGCATTTAGGGGTAAACAAAAGATAGAGGAGTAACATTAATAATGGGGGCATTGTTCATAGATTTTGCAGATGGGGAGTTTTAACCTTCACTAGCAACTTTTGTAGGTAGAAAATTCAACTCACCATCAACTCCTCCAAGCATAACATTCCTAAAGTCCATCTCTACAAAACACCAATGTTAATAAAACAAAAGAAGAAATGAGTTAAACCACGAGATAAATAAAGAAGCAAATATACCTTGTCCTTGATGATAAATGACAGGTTTCTTAGGACTATGTTCCCAAGTAGTATTCAAACCTGCGAGGTAGAGAATGGGGTTCGGAAAAGTTTGAACAATACAAGGATACGTGGCTATCTGGTCGTACAAAGGGTCCATTTCAGGGTGCAAAGGAACTTTATCCTTGAAGGATTTTTTGTCCAACTTATTTTTGCCAAGAAGGAGTTTTTGATAGTCAGAAAGGATGATTTTGTTCTCAATAAAGAAGAAACTACCTTTCTAGTTCCCTAAATGGGTTATGGGATTATGAAGAGCCTTGGGGACATCAGCACCCCCCCCCTTATTAGAGAGAGCCAACCAGTCACCCGCAGGACCAAGGTTTAAGAAAGACCGGAGGAGATCGACAGAAGGCTCACCTCCGTAAGCTTTGCACATCATGGCAAAGGTGGTCAATTTCACCATACCAAATGGATTAAAGCGGGAGATGTGTACTTTGAAATAATTCAAGACCTTACATATGAAAGGAGGAATAGGAAGCCTTAAATTAGAAAGAGAAAAGTGATGAGTATACAGACCAACATAACCCAAAGGGGCATCTAATATGGTCTGCGATTTCTTAGGAAGGATAACCTTGACATCCTAGGGAATGTCAAAGTCAATAACAAATTGATTCAGACTTTCCCTCGTTAATGTACATGTTTGAGAAGCGAATGTAAATTTGGAATCATGGAAGGAAGAAGAAGTTACCTCAAGGAAAACAATCTATAGTTGGCAGAGAATGAAAAGGTAAAAATATAAGGAAACTATATAGCAGCGAAAGAAAAGCATCGGCCCGTACACATGTTTAGTAAGATCGATAAAGACGTTTGAAATTTAAAGAAGAGCACGCACATTTCTCGAGATGAACCTTTCTAAACCAACTCCCCTATTAAAAGGAAGTAGCATTTAATGTTCATTGCACGAATAAGACTTTGGTATGGCTTATGATTAAGTTCGTATATTGATAGTCGAAAGCAATGCACTCATAGATGCATACATTACATTTGACTGGGGGGCTTGATGACGTACCCTCCTCTCGGGTTCGAATGTCTCCCCTTCGAAGCCTGAATAGGACCTTCTCCCAATTACAACCAATAACCTTCGAATAGTTTCGAATGGCGTAAAACCACTTTCAGATGGTTACCAGTATGGGAATCCGCCACAGGAAGCCCTACACCTTCGTGGCAGGCCTTCAACAAAACTTAAGCAAAGGTCAAACCCACGTTCTCTATCTCTATCAAGGTCTTCCCGCCAAAATAGAGATCGTGGTACATAACCCAAAGAATTACCCCTTAAATCGTGGGACACCCCCACGATCACCGGTCTATGTGCTAAGCCTTGTCCCATCTTATTTCTACACCTATAAATAGATGGTATAGGCTCCAGATATGGTCAGAACTTTTACATACACTCTTACTTACGTTATCATACTTTACTAAATACAAAGTACATACTTACTCTCACGCCGGAGGTAATTCACAGGGACACCCCCTGCGCTTCACTTAACGTATTGTTTTCATTTGTGTTGACACAGGTTATTCAAGACTTGGATACTCAACAATCACCCAAAGCATCCTTCGATCTCATCAAAACCTGATCGTGCCCATATTTGCACAATCAATCCCCAATTTTAATTTTAGTGTTCATCATGAACTCTAGACTCAAATTAAAAGAAAATAGATGAAATTACTTACAATTGATGATCTTTAAGATGTTGTGAGTGATTATATGTGTT
>BQNB010163265.1:0-14462 GCA_026074375.1 Tanacetum coccineum | reverse complement strand
GGGTACCCAACGGGTAATGGGGCGGGTACGGATGTGGATATTATAAACGGGTGCGGGTACGGGTACATTAAAACCCGCCCCGAACCCGACCCGTTGCCATCCCTACTCCATAGTGCATGGCCCAGTGTGGCGCAACTTACGTTTGTTGAAGTAGGGTAACTTTCCTACATATCCAATTTTGTTATTTGGTCTACCAGTGTAAGCTCTCACGACCTTTTGTCGTTTATTTCGTTATTGGCATTCCTTACCATCTCGGTTTCCTAACGTACGACCTGATCCATTTAGACGTGAGCTACGCGGATTTTTGCCTCATAGACAACAACAACTTTAATAGCATTAGCAATTCGTTGGGTTATAATATACTCGATCCTCGTGGAACTCATTTCTTGTCTCGTTATTGGTATTTTCTTTAATATCGAACGGATTAGACGAAATAAAATAAGTCGAATTTCAAAAGTCGTATTTCCAAAAAAGGAAATGGAATGTTATGAGGTGATGGGTTAAAGTTGTGTGCGAGTTAATCGGCATGTTTCTAGAAGTTACGAGAAGTAGGAGAAATTGAGACGTGACAAGATGACGTAGGTGTTTCAACAGCATGAGGCGGGTGTTCGAAGTCGAATAGTAGGATAATCGGTGGGGTCGACAGATTGCAACGGGTTTCCAAAATTACACAAAACGGTATAATGTAAAGTCGTGAAAAGTTTTAAAGACCATCGTATTATGCACGATGTTTTAGAAGTAAACGAGACAATTGTTTCACTTGCAATGTCTTAAAATAAACAAGACCATTGTGTCACTCACAATGTCTTAGGAAAATAAAAAATATATATACATACATATATACAACTTCCATATATGTAAATGGGGAAATATACGTAAGGCAAACGTAAACGCAGAGAAGAATAGACGCAAGACAAACGTAAGCTCATAGCAAAATAGAGCTCAAAGGGCAAAAATAAACGCAAAGAAACATAACGCAGGGAAAGATAAACGCAGGGCAGAAATAAACCCATATCATAGCATGCTTAAGGAAAAATGGTACTCAGGTATATGCCATAGCAAAAACACGTATAAGGCACGCAAAAAAGCACGTAAGGATCACATACTGGTTATAGACCAGACCTAGATATTCTACCTAGATATTCTACCTAGATATTCTACCTGGTTCTCTATAACCTTGGCTCTGGATACCAATCTGTCACACCCCCAAACGGGGCCTGGACGGAATACGTGTCCGGGGGCGTGACGTCATAATATACATCACACAAAGTACAAAGAACGACCACTAATGGACGTTTTGAAAATCATAACTCGTTGTATTTATTAAAAATAGATAAGTCTTACAAGATTTGAAATGAAATTAAAAACGTTGCGGAAGCATAATTAAGTTTTCTAAAGACAACGAGTATGAATGATAAGAAAAGTCTTGAGAGATGATATCATATTGCACGTAGACTCCACATAGCACATTAGAGAAGTCCAAAGCTAAGTACCTGAAAAACATGCTTAAAACGTCAACATAAAGTTGGTGAATTCATAGGTTTATTTCAAACGTAATTAATGTGGACCACAAGTTTATCAAAACGTATGTGACAGTTATAACAGATACAACTTCACATAAAAAGGTATTTACGTTGCGCTAAGCTCATGACACCGAAGCTAATACTGAAAGATAGCATGTACAGTGCTATAAAGTTTCGACATGACATATATCCGTTAGTCCTTGGAAATCTCGAACTAGTAAGTGCTTCTTACCCGGATAGGGATAATTAGTCCCAATAGATCTATTTATTCACTCGCGCTCCCTTAACCGGTCCTCCGGTCAAGAAATTAACAGTTCATGATAATTCGGGCAATAGTGGTCTAAACGCTACTTAGGCAACACGTAAACGGGGAATTTCTCACGTATAGTACTTGTGTCCAGTTTTAAAAACAAGCAATGTTTCTCACCCCAAGTTATAAAACAATTATTCAAAATAATTTAAAAGTGGGGCTATGAACTCACCTTGATTGGTGAATCGAAGAGAAAGTCTAAATAAACAACTAAGGGCGATAGCGAACAACGGTTCGTAATAACAACGTATGAAATGAAGGTTTGGTTTAATATCGGAGTAGCGTAGAATCGCGGATAATGCATAAGGATTTACTAGTGTACTTTTATTAATATATTTCCAAAAATTAATGTTTGTGATCGCATAGTAATTAAAATGTTTTCGTAAGTAAAATGAATATATATATATATATATATATATATATATATATATATATATATATATATATATATATATATATATATATATATATATATATATATATATATATTGTTAGGATCAAATGAGAAGTTTTCTTAAAATAAGAAGGATAAGAAGTAACTATAACCGCATATTCGAGATGCACCGACTTAAATTAGATGCATCTCTATAATCTTAGATGCATTATAATGCATCATAATGTGTTTTCTAGCCTTTATTTAGATGCATATACGTATATTAGATGCATTTCATAATTTTTCTTCTTTTTTGTTCCTCTGCATGGCTCGAAATAATGAAAATCAATTTGCACCATCTACACATCAAATTAACTTTCGAAACTCTAAATGATGCATCTAGATGAATAAAAATGCATCTAATGCAAGTCGTTGCATCTCAAATGTGTGGTTTACATCACTTCTCACCACTTCTTATTTTAATTTACTTCTCACTGGATCCTTACTATATATATATATATATATATATATATATATATATATATTGTTTGACACTTTATTAAATTCCCATATATCTAGTTTTATCATGTGCGTTTTCTAATATTTAATAAGTAAAATAATTTATAAAAATTTCGGCATGACCTGTTCGTGTTTACACGTTTTCCAAAGTCGTAGACTTTATTTAAAACCATTTTCAAATCACTTTCCAATCCACTTGTCATAATTACAAACTATACATCATCAAATCTCTTATTATACGCAATGTCCAACGTTTAAAATGAGTTAAACGTATAGCGTCTAAGTCGTTCACTATTAAATAAGCTATTCACGAACTTATTCAATAAGCTACACCATAGCTTTACGCCTTGGTGTATTGTATTTATGTTGGGCCTTGGCCCGTTAAGTCTAAAAATGTAGTTTTACTTATCCATATAGTCCGATAAGCAAAACATTAAATAATAAACACCCAACTGAATAGTTAGCTATTAATAAGCTCACAATAAGCCACGATAAAATAATCCGAACCATATAAGCTCAAGAATAAGCTTGTGGTGTTGGCCTTGTATGTGGGACGCGGCTAAAAGCTCAAGCAAACATATTCATGCTTATTTATTAAGCCGAATAAGGTTACCATTTGTCCTTTCAAAAAAGCTAACAAAATATAAGCCGAAACAAAATAAGCTAAACAAATATTTCTCCTTCCTTTTCTTACTTGGGCCGAACCAAATATAAGCCCGTTAAGCTCAAAATAATCAAATAAGCTTTTCCAAAATCTTATTATATAAGCCGAATGAAAATAAGCTAGAAATAAGCTCAATAAACTTTACGATCAAGACCTAGCTGAACAAATATTTCTTTGTGTTTTCTATTTTAGGTCGAAACATATATAAGTCACATAAGCTCGAAAATAATTAAATAATCTTTCCCATTAGCTTATTATATAAGCCGAATACAAGTAAGCTATAACATACAATTTTTATTACACAAAAATAACCACGATCACAAAACTATACTTTCCTTATATTTTCTTTTATTATTTTCGAACCATAAGCATAACCTTTTAAGGTTTATGTAGTTTTAAAATATTTGTTTTTACAAAATAAGTTGTACAACTAGTAAGTATGCATCAAGATGATTCAAGTTATGAAAAGATTTAAAGACTTACAAAGATTGAAGGTTTTTAGAAGGATGAACAAGACTAAAACAACCCAAACGTTGTTTAACAAATACTCGGATGATACAAATGATCAAACCTTCAACAAATCTTCAAGTGTTTTTGATCAAAGATGGAAAAATTATGAATTTGTATGTGTGTGTGTGTTTTTCGTGGCTAGGGAGAGCAAGAGAGAAAAAGAAAACTCAAATGCTAAGTGTGTGTGTGTGATATGAATGAAAAATGAGATGTAATATGGTATATATGTGCAAGATTACTTCACACACTAAAAGTGTGTAGTGTGTGTGCGTGGGATAGGACAAAGGAAGAGAGGGGACCAAAATGATCTCCCAATCACAATGATTCTAGGACAAAAATGATAGTTGTAACTTGTCTTATTGTTTTTGAATTCAAATTGGCATCTTTGGTTCACATGGGGTGTTTGTTTGGACGCATACTAGCAAAGAGGGGGGGGGGACCAAATGATTTTCAATATTTTAAGATGCTAGTGCTCCTTGTTTAATTTAATTTCCAAGCCTTTCATGCATATGCTCATAGTTTAAATAAATCACGATTCACGCAGGTAACGAAACGAATAACGGTATCACCGAAAATTATGAAAATTTAAAAATGTTACTTTAAAATGTTAAAACGCGGCTATCGCCAAAACACTACAACGTTAGGTGTCCCGGTTCGCTCCCGGAGATGATTCTCAGATAAATAGAAAAACTTCCCGGTTAAACGTAAAAGTTAGACGAAACTTTAAAAATTCAAATTAGCGACCGAAAATGCCTAAATTAATGAACGAAAATTTACAGGTTGTCACAAACACATTAATGACAATGCACTGAATCAAGTGCAATTAACAAGACTTCTTTCAATATTATTGCAGAGATACAAAGCTGCCAAATGCATCGTCAATGATGAGTTTATGCACTGAATCAACTTAAACCTCGAAAAGCATTTCTGACACCTGTAACTAGCCTAACCACTTTTAAGTACACAATTTTAGGTAACCTGATGCTAAATTTGTATTGAAATTTGCAGGTGGTCAAAGTGGGTCATGTTAGTTTTGCAGACCCATCAACAAATTTTCAGTCAACCCACCAACAATTGTAACTTCAAGCTGTGAAACCAAATTTTCCTTTTTCTAATTGAGGTAGTTTAAAATCAATTTTCTAAAAAAACCCTTCAAACAGACTTAAACTAGCTATAGCCAACGGCATGTCTAACATCAAAGGTTAACTTTTTATACTAGAACACAAATCTAAGAATTATACTAGAATCCTATTACAGACCAAGTTAACTTTTTCTTTACATAACACACCAAACCCACATATATAATAATAATAATAATAATAATAATAATGTAAATACAAAAAAGTAATAAATAACAAACCTTTTTCATCAATGTTCATTGTACCCTTGTTGATTGAAATTATCATGGGTTATGAAATTAGGGTTTGTTTGGTTATATGGATTGGGGGAAGACGATTGGGGGGAAAACGATGATATGAATACTTAGGGTTTAGGGTTTGTTAATTAGGGATTAAGGAAAAAAGATGATCAACCTGGGATTTGTTATTTAGGGTTTGAGTTGGGAAGATGATCGTGGGGATCGTCTATGTGTTTTTTAACTTTGACTTAATTTTTTGTTTTAATAAAGGTATAAGTATTTTATATTGTATAGGACTTAATTATGTAATATCATGTAAGGACCTCAGATTTGGGGGGGGGGGGGGGGGGGGGGGGGGGGGGGGGTGACTCAAAGGGCAAAATGGTAACTGAACCTCATAAAAGGCTAAAAAATGGACTTGTATGACCACAAAAGACCAAAATGTAAATTTGGTGTTATAAAAGCATATTGTGACAAGTATGATGTTTCTTCTTGTTATTTGCCCTATTTTTTACCTTATCAAGTAAAATTAAAAGATAAACGCTAATGATAAACCCTAATGTAAAGATAAACGCTAATGATAAACCCTAATGTATTCGTATTAGGAATTGAAAGAAGTTTATCATTAGGGGACGTAATTCTTTGTGACAGATATCTTCAGTAATTGTTTATATTCGGTAGTTAGAGTATTTTTTTTAATTGTTTTTTGCATCACCTTATATATTTTAACTTGCAACGCTAATAATAAACCCTAATGTATTCGTATCAGGAATTGAAAGAAGTTTATCATTAGGGGACGTAATTCTTTGTGATAGATATCTTTGGTAATTGTTTATATTCGGTAGTCAGAGTATTTTTTTAATTGTTTTTTGCATCACCTTATATATTTTAACTTGCAATATATAATCAAAAAAATTAGCTAGTCTAGTGGTTATGTAGTTTCTTAATATCACAAAGATATTAGGTTCAAATCTTGTTGCTGGCAGATTTTAAAAAAACGAATTATATATATAGAGTAGGGATCCAGTGAGAAGTAAATTAAAATAAGAAGTGGTGAGAAGTGACTAAAACCACACATTTGAGATGCAACGACTTTCATTAGATGCATTTCTATTCATCTAGATGCACCATATTGAGTTTCGAAAGTTAATTTGATGTGTAGATGGTGCAAATTGATTTTCATGAATTATGGCACATGTAAGACCAAAAAACAAGAGTGAATCAGAAATGCATCTACTAACTATATGCAACTAATTAAAAGCTAGAAAACGACATTATGAATTCATTATATGCAATCTAAGATTATAGAGATGCATCTAATTTAAGTCGGTGCATCTCGGATATGCGGTTATAGTTACTTCTTATCCTTCTTATTTTAAAAAAACTTCTCATTTGATCCTAACTCTCTCTCTCTCTCTCTCTCTCTCTATATATATATATATATATATATATATATATATATATATATATATATATATATATAACTCTTTAAAATAATAATATATCTATTTTATCATATATTTTCTCTCTCCAACATTAAATTCAAATTCAAATCCTAATCTAAATTCAAATCTATATCCAAACCAAATCCTAAACTCATCTATAAACCAAACGGACCCTTATTTTTCATGCGTGTAAATCAACTTTATCAATGAAACGTCATAAAGTGCTATTTAATATACTTGAAAATAAAAGTGTTATTTATTATACAATGAAATTTATGGTACATTGGAAGGATAAAATGTTATTTAATATACATTGACATGAAAGGCATGGAAATAAAGTTATTGAAGATAAAGTGACTGACATTTATGGCGCATTGGGTGGCGCGAGTGACAAAATACATGAAAATAAAGCGCAACCATAATGGAGGTAAAGTGTGCCAGAGTTCATTTTCATACATCGAGGAAATATGGTCTAGATTCGTAAATGAGTTGTAAATATGGTCTTGATAGGTAATTGATTTTTATATTTATGCATTACTTTGGTGCAATTAAAAATAAATGTTAAAAAAGGATAATGTATATGGAGGCCACTCAAGTTTTCAACTTGTTTCATATAAATAACATATTTATTGAAATGAACTTTTAGGCCGTCCAACTATATGTTTCTTTTCATTTACACCAATTTTGGCCAAATCTATGTCCGAGTATCATAAAATATAAATAAGGAACCAACCTCTAATTTATCCAAGCTAAATGAATGAAAAGTTTGATGCGAAATATCGATTATACCCTTAAATTAAGTGTGAAATTATATTGTAAAAGTACTTTAGAAGGATAAAACTAAAATTTTGTGGTTTGTTTTTTAGTCGTATTAATTTAATATGTTAGTTTTATGTTTATTCCTGCCACTTCTATTTACCTAAGAGGGTTATTAGCGAGTTTTATGATCCTTGTAGAGGTTTTAGAGACACATCTGGTGGAGGTTGGTGGTGTTTGGGTCAATATTATAAAGTCTGTGAAACGAATTAGGGACATTGACATCTCTTTTAAAAATTCATTTATCCTTAAAATTGGCAATGGTTCTAGCACCTCCTTTTAGAAAGACCACTGGTATGGAGATGGCTCGCGGATAATGGACATGTTCCCTAGATTCTTCGCTCTTAAGTCTTTTAAAGATTGCAAGATCAATGACCGATGGCACTGTTGGATGTCATTTGGTGTGGCAACTAGGCTTGACGTTCTCTTCCTCCACCCCCCCCCCCCCCCCCCCCCCCCCCCCCCTCCCCCCCCCCCCCCCCCCCCCCCGGTTAGGGAAAAAAAAAAAAAATTTGGGGTTTTTTTTTTTATTTATATATAAAAATTATGAGGGTTTGTAGTGAATGGAGGTAAGTGTGGTTAAGTGATTGTGGATTGTTTGGTGTAGGGTGGAGTATAGTATTAGAGTAGTTTATTTGTTAAAAACCTATCGCCTACAATGTACGCTATTTTTAAACATAATATTTTTAACCTCACTAAAATCGTAAAGTATAATCGAATGTGAGAGCAAATCTTTGGATAGGATCCCTTTGATAGCCAATATGTCTATGCGTGGGGTTGAGCTCAGTTTTACGTCCTACCCATTTTGTGAATCAACAGTTGAAGATATTGGCCACGCTCTTATTCAATGCACCTATGTGATAAAGGTTTGGAGAAAAGTCTAGAGTTGGTGGAACTTGGCTCCTCCCGTGTCTTTTCTCTCGCTCTCTATTTTTGATGTTGCTCTCGGTAATATCTTTATCTTATGGTATAAGTGTTTAAGACTATTGAAAGCTAGGCAGGCTGTGTTCTAATGTTCTTTATGAGCTATTTGAAAATGAAGGAACAAGCTTGTTAATTCTCATTTTGATGTTAGCTCGATGATCATAGATGAAGATATGTTCCCATCTATTCAACGCCTTTCTAAGACATGGATTTCAGCCCGGCTCTCGAATTGTGTAACTGGAATGCTTGGCTAGCTAGACCCTTTAATCTCTTTGTGCAATAGCTTTATGTTTTAGCTTATGGTTTTTTTTTGCCTTGGTCTATTCTTGGCTTTGTTCTTTGTATTATCTGTCAATTTAGGCCTCCTCCTTGGAGCCCTTCTAATAAATTCTTAGCCTTTAAAAAAAAGGTTTATTCTTGTAGTTTGATAATTATCCAGATTAAATTTGACCAGATTAGGTATAAATAAAGATAAAAAGATAGTTTGGTGGCTAATACGTTTATTAAAAAAATAGGTGGCCTATATGAAAAAAACTTAAAAGTTGGATGACATCATGATATATTATCCCTTAAGAAAACAATAAATTTGATGACATATTGTTTATTGCATTAAATGTTTCACTTTTAACCGTGTCATCTTATGTATGATTTTGTATTATAAGTATGTACGATTATTAACAATATTATTAAAGCATGTACAATACACAATATTAAGAAGTTATTAAGCCTCTAAATGTTTGCCCCTAGTTCATCCTATTTATTAGGGACTAGGTGGCAGCCTCCTATCCGTCCTGATCTTCCCACTTTTACATCCTGGCCGCTGAGAATTTTGATCATCTAGGAAGCACTTCAAGACACTAAGTCTTGACGAATTGAGATCGCCTGATTTTAATTTATTTTCTGACCAAGAATACTCGGAGGAAGAAGTTGCGGAAACAATGGCGGAAACCATAGAGCAGTACATGAGAAAAACTCGAGCTGACTATGGATCGGGAGTTGCTAGGCCTAAAATTAAAGATAATGATAACTTTGAACTAAAAGGGCAATTTCTCAAATGATGCGTATTTTCTGTTAAAATATATTTTTATCAAGTTTTAAATTTATAAAACTCGATCTACCTAACGACGTACTAACGGGCAGAGAACCCGATCGTGGGTAGTATAGATTGGTAAATCAGAGGTCGTCCCAAGAGCTAAGGTGTAATTAGTTTTAATTTGAAATGTCACGTTTTTAAAATGGTTTTTAGAATTGATTTGAAATAAATAAATAACAATACAATAAAGTAAATAACTAAAATTAAAAGGATAGGAGATATCAAGAGAGAAAACGTGCTAACCTAGTTACTTCATTACTATTGTTATGAAGACAATTTCCTGTGAAATGTCAAACTATGGTTTTATTACTGGTTTTTAAGGTCGATAGACTTGAATGTGCATACACAGTCTATCCTATACTTCCTGCGATTCCGAATCAGTCCTGAATCATCTGGGAGGTAGGTTATCCAGGTTTCAGTGATTGATCCCAACTATTTCCAAAACATATCTAATAATCTATAAAGATTATTAACCCCCTCTAAAAGAGTTCCTGTGCTTTTTAAGTATCGAGTGATTTGTGCGGTGACTGGTCAGTTCCTACACCAGGTAAAGAGTTAGTGATCCTCCCTAGTACCCATTGGATCCCATCATGACAAGGTAATCTATTAATAGGGCAAGCTAGGTCCAAACCACCCGTACTACCAAAACCCAAGGTTACACGATAGTCAAGGAATATCTAATGAAACCATAATTCAACAGGAAACAATCATAACAAAAGTAATTTCATAACTAGGCTAGAACTTTAAGTGCTTAGCCGCTCAAGGTAACGGAAACACAGTAAGAGATAGAAGAAATCATATATTGAAAACTCATAATTCTTACAGGATTCGTAATTTGAACGATTAAATACAAAAAGTAAGTAAAGTGTGATCTCCCTTGGACTCCAGGTGGAATTCTTTGAAGGTTGGAAGCCTTTGTCTCCTCTCCAATTGGCTGTGGAGGAAGTGATGTCGGAATAGCTTGAATGAGGCCTCTATTTATAGTTATCATACATGTTACAGCGTAACCAATAAAGGTGTTACGCCGCAACCAACTTACACAACATTCCATAATTAAGCAGTTGTTACGGCGTAACCAGCTATGGTGTTACGTCGTAACCTTCATATAACTTCCATATGTACGTGATCTTCATTACATATTTGTGGATCTTCATGGTTACGGCATAACTGGATAAGGTGTTACGCCGTAACTATAACTTTGACGAGATTTCCTTCCAAATATAGGGTTACGGCGTAACTAGATATAGTGTTACGCCGTAAAGTCTTCCTTGATCTTTGTACTTTCTTAATTTATGTTATGGCGTAACCATTTTTGGTGTTACGCCGTAACATTCTTCAGAATTTACACTTTAAGTCCCTTTTCCCTTGTTTCTTGTCACTTTCCTGCATTTCACCTGAAAACTACAAAATCGTAATTTAATTGTGTTATGATTTATTTCCTATTAACATTTGGGTTAGTAGGATATTCCCTTTGACTATCGTGGTTCGAATGTACTGGTGTGTTGGGTTGTTGTGTGTCTGTAGGGGTTTTGGCTATGTTCTTTAGTGGTGGTGGTTTGATTTTGTTTATTTTTGGCTGTTGTTGGGTAACCCTGGTGGTGTGCAGGAGTTTTTTTACGGTAGTCAAGGTGTGGGTCTTTGGGGTTGACCTAGGGTGCCCACAGTTATAGAATTTACATTGTCATCGATGGGATCATGCAATAGGTATCTTAGGAGAGGCATCACTAACTCTGATTTATCCAGGATGTAGTGATAACTGAGGAGTCACCGTACATATCACTCGATACTTAAAAAAAAGCACATGACACCTTTCAGAGCGGGGTAAAAAGTCTGTTATACGGTTATTAAGAGTTTTAGGAAATAGTTTGGGATTATAGTGACACTGTAACCTAGGACTAATCCTATCCCAAGATGATTCAGGGACTGATGTCACGAATCGGACGTGAGAAAGTTCATAGGAGTATGACTGCATAAGTAGCACTTCATGATGTCTATGGACCTTTAGAAACCGTAATGAAACACATATGGAGCTTAGTGACATTGTCACAGGAAATTGTCTTCATAGACATGTGAGTATTAAGAAGGTAATAAGGGTGAAGCTCGTTTTCTATCTTGAAGGCATCTCATCATATCAC
Organism: Tanacetum coccineum; assembly: GCA_026074375.1. Classification (NCBI taxonomy): domain Eukaryota; kingdom Viridiplantae; phylum Streptophyta; class Magnoliopsida; order Asterales; family Asteraceae; genus Tanacetum; species Tanacetum coccineum. Next base: position 2,793 of record BQNB010163265.1, on the reverse strand, counting down.
TGACGTACTTTAGTTATTTATTTCTATGTTCTTTTTAATTTTAATTTCAAATCAACTCAAACCATTTTCAATACATGACACTTCAAATTAAAACTAATTACAACTTAACTCTTTGGACAACCTCGGATTTACCAGTCTATACTACCCACAATCGGGTTCTCTGTCCGTTAGTGCGTCGTTAGGTAGATCGAGTGTTATAAATTTAAAACTTGATAAAAATATATTTTAAAAGAAAATACGCATCAAATATCCAAATAAAACGTCATACGTTTTGGGCCTCTAAGTCCATATTGAAAGCACCTACGCATGGTTACTATGTTTCTGATATGGGAGGTATAATCAGGTGCATCTCATCCCTATAATAAGAGGGCATATGTTATCTTTATATTAAAAGTAAAATGGTTGCTAACGGTTTAATTTTAATCTAACGGCTGATAAATGCTGCTTAATGATCTGATGGCTAATATCTAAAGTTGAAATAAAGCGGCCAGGATTAAAAGTTGGAAGATTAGATGGATAGGAAGGCTACCACATAGTCCCTAAAAAATAGGATTGACCGGCAACAATAAGAAGGTTAATAACTTCTTAAATATGTGTATTTGTACATGCTTTAATAAAATTGTTTATTAAATCGTACATACTTATAATACAAAATCATACATAAGATGACACGGTTAAAAGTGAAACATTTAATGCAATAAACAATATGTCATCAAATTTATTGTTTTCTTAAGGGATAATATATCATGATGTCATCCAACTTTTAAGTTTTTTTCATACAGGCCACCTATTTTTTTAATAAACGTATTAGCCACCAAACTATCTTTTTATCTTTATTTATACCTAATCTGGTCAAATTTAATCTGGATAATTATCAAACTACAAGAATAAACCTTTTTTTTAAAGGCTAAGAATTTATTAGAAGGGCTCCAAGGAGGAGGCCTAAATTGACAGATAATACAAAGAACAAAGCCAAGAATAGACCAAGGCAAAAAAAACCATAAGCTAAAACATAAAGCTATTGCACAAAGAGATTAAAGGGTCTAGCTAGCCAAGCATTCCAGTTACCCAATTCGAGAGCCGAGCTGAAATCCATGTCTTAGAAAGGCGTTGAATAGATGGGAACATATCTTCATCTTTGATCATCGAGCTAACATCAAAATGAGAATTAACAAGCTTGTTCCTTCATTTTCAAATAGCTCATAAAGAACATTAGAACACAGCCTGCCTAGCCTTCAATAGCCTTAAACACTTATACCATAAGATAAAGATATTACCGAGAGCAACATCAAAAATAGAGAGCGAGAGAAAAGACACGGGAGGAGCCAAGTTCCACCAACTCTAGACTTTTCTCCAAACCTTTATCACATAGGTGCATTGAATAAGAGCGTGGCTAATATCTTCAACTGTTGATTCACAAAATGGGTAGGACGTAAAACTGAGCTCAACCCCACGCATAGACATATTGGCTATCAAAGGGATCCTATCCAAAGATGCTCTCCACATGCAGATGTTAACTTTACGAGGTAGCGAGGAGTTCAAATAATGATGTTTACAAATAGCGACATTGCTAGGCGATAGGTTTTTTACCTTCTTAGTAAGGGTTTTAGCATGCCTCACCCGCCATCAACACTTATCAATCCCATCTGAATATACGGTAAGGTTACCAATACAGGTCGCGAGAATGGAAAGCTCATCTAAAGCCCTGCTGCGAGGAGGAGAACGTCAAGCCTAGTTGCCACACCAAATGACATCCAACAGTGCCATCGGTCATTGATCTTGCAATCTTTAAAAGACTCGAGAGCGAAGAATCTAGGGAACACGTCCATTATCCGCAAGCCATCTCCACACCAGTGGTCTTTCTAAAAAGAGGTGCTAGAACCATTGCCAATTTTAAGGATAAAGGAATTTTTAAAGGAGACCTAATTCATTTCACAGACTTTATAATATTGACCCAAACACCACCAACCTCCACCAGATGTGTCTCTAAAACCTCCACCGGGATCATAAAACTCGCTAATAACCCTCTTAGGTAAATAGAAGTGGCAGGAATAAACATAAAACTAACATATTAAATTAATACGACTAAAAAACAAACCACAAAATTTTAGTTTTATCCTTCTAAAGTACTTTTACAATATAATTTCACACTTAATTTAAGGGTATAATCGATATTTCACATCAAACTTTTCATTCGTTTAGCTTGGATAAATTAGAGGTTGGTTCCTTATTTATATTTTATGATATTCGGACATAGATTTGGCCAAAATTGGTGTAAATAAAAAGAAACATATAGTTGGACGGCCTAGAAGTTCATTTCAATAAATATGTTATTTATATGAAACAAGTTGAAAACTTGAGTGGCCTCCATATACATTATCCTTTTTTAACATTTATTTTTAATTGCACCAAAGTAATGCATAAATATAAAAATCAATTACCTATCAAGACCATATTTACAACTCATTTACGAATCTAGACCATATTTCCTCGATGTATGAAAATGAACTCTGGCACACTTTACCTCCATTATGGTTGCGCTTTATTTTCATGTATTTTGTCACTCGCGCCACCCAATGCGCCATAAATGTCAGTCACTTTATCCTCAATAACTTTATTTCCATGCCTTTCATGTCAATGTATATTAAATAACACTTTATCCTTCCAATGTACCATAAATTTCATTGTATAATAAATAACACTTTTATTTTCAGGTATATTAAATAGCACTTTATGACGTTTCATTGATAAAGTTGATTTACACGCATGAAAAATAAGGGTCCGTTTGGTTTA